>JXCR01123882.1:19634-32443 GCA_002079205.1 Phalaenopsis hybrid cultivar | reverse complement strand
TTCTTTAACCACCGAATTGGTGTATTTATGCGTGCCACGGTAGATATATCTAACAACTAGTTTACATGCACTCAAAACTCGTCTATTACAAAACTAGTAGTCAGATCATTCTTTAACCACCGAATTGGTGTATTTATGCGTGCCACGGTAGATATATCTAACAACTAGTTTACATGCACTCAAAACTCGTCTATTACAAAACTAGTCAGATCAGTTATTATTTTTTTTCTAAATCATTGAAATGGTGTATGCACACGTGCTACAATCAAAACATTGTGAACTTGGTAAAAATAAAAAATATGGGGTTGGATTTTATTGTGAATTTTGATATTTGAATGTGAAATTGAAAAATGGATAGAAGAGGGTGTAGTTTTTGTGAATGGCATAATTTTGAATGCTACGTAATTTGCCNCAAATTGGGTGGAGATCTTTTTTTTTTTTTTTTCTTTAACCACCGAATTGGTGTATTTATGCGTGACACCTAGTTTACATGGCACTCAAAACTCTTCTATTACAAAACTAGTAGTCAGATCAGTTATTATTATTTTTTTCTAAATCATTGAAATGGTGTATTCGCACGTGCTACAATCAAAACATTGTGAACTTGGTAAAAATTGAAAAATATGGGTTTGGATTTTATTGAGAATTTTGATATTTGAATGTGAAATTGAAAAATGGATTGAAGAGGGTGTAGTTTTTGTGAGTGGCATAATTTTGAATGCTATGTAATTTGCCCCTTTATTTATATTTATGGATCAAAATGTGTATTTCACTTTTAAAAAGTTCATAGGTGTTATATATGCAAAAATACTTAAAGAAATGTGGTATGTTTGTAAATATTCAAATTGGTTTGACGGCTGATACCTGATTTGTACGGTTGAAATTTACAGCTGCAACTGTAATGGATCTCTTCTTATGGCCATTTTTACTTGGTTAAAATCTTATTTTTGTAATTCAGGCGATTCGAAGCAGTTGAGGCGAGATTTTTGCGTGCGACATTCAGCTCTTTTGTTGATCTCGTGATTCTTGCCACCAAAATCATTGAAGAGTATGACCGGGTCAACACTATCAAATCATAGATTTTATTTTTATTAGTTTTACATTATATTTTTGTTTAGTAGAAACTGAACTGTGGTTTTTTGAACCCAGGCAAAATCCCAATATTTAGAAACTGGATGCTCTAGTTCATCTTCGGGATATCTTTTGTAATCAGAGATAAAACTTAAATTCACTTGATATTCTGATATCGCAGATGCATTCTTGCTGGTAGTTGTATCACATGTTAAGAGCACATTTTTATTATATATAGAACCCAGAATATATCTTTTTTGAAAGCAATAATCGAAGATCGTGAACTATCTATAAAAAAAATGATGGAACTAAAGATGTGAAGGCATCATTATTTTAGCCACCTTGATATTAATTCAGAATTATAAATAAATGACGGAATTTCAGCATTCTAAATTAATGTGCTAATAGGTAAGAAGCCTTGTTTCCAATTTATCGTGTTGACCTAATTTGCTTGTATTTGATCACAACATTTCTACAATAATAATTGCTTCAAGGCATTTTTTTTTTAAACCAAGTGACTTGTAATTCAACCACCACGTAATTTCACACTTTTGCTTTGGACCATCAACCATTGTTACAATTAATGGTGACAACATTCGTGGCATATGAATTGAAACTAAATGTTTTTAAAGATAGAATAAAATAACCACCTTAAAATTGTTAAAATGTTCAAAAAATTTAAAAAAAATCATGATTTGACAAAAGCAAACAATAATATGTAAAAATTTTAGTGAATTAAATATTTAGAAAATCAAACGAGGCTGCTCGAAAGAGGAAAATTTAACCAACCAAAATACTGATTAAAACAACAAAATTCTATTCCAAANTAATTTTGAATGCTATGTAATTTGCCCCTTTATTTATATTTATGGATCAAAATGTGTATTTCACTTTTAAAATGTTTTATAGGTGTTACATATGCAAAAATACTTAAAAAGAAATGTGGTATGTTTGTAAATATTCAAATTGGTTTGACGGCTGATACCTGATTGTACGGTTGAAATTTACAGCTGCAACTGTAATGGAACTCTTCTTATGGCCATTTTTTACTTGGTTAAAATCTTATTTTTGTAATTCAGGCGATTTGAAGCAGTTGAGGCAAGATTTTTGCGTGCGACATTCAGCTCTTTTGTTGATCTCGTGATTCTTGCCACCAAAATCATTGAAGAGTATGGCCGTGACAACATCATCAAATCATAGATTTTATTTTTATTAGTTTTACATTATATTTTTGTTTAGTAGAAACTGAACTGTGGCTGTTGAACCCAGGGAAAATCCCAATATTTAGAAACTAGATGTTCTAGTTCATCTTTGGGATATCTTTTGTAATCAGAGATAAAACTTAAATTCACTTTAGATATTCTGATATCGCAGTTACATTCTGGCTGGTAGGTGGATCACATGTTAAGAGCACATTAACCATCTATAACAAAAATGATGGAACTAAATATGTTAATAGACAAGAAGCCTAGTATTAGCAGCTGAACCTACGTTTCATTTATTTCCAATTTTATCGTATTGACCCAATTTGCTTGTATTTGATCACAACATTTGTACAATAATAATTGCTTCAAGGCATTTTTTTTGCCTTTGACCATCAACTATTGTTACAATTAATGGTGACAACATTCGTTGCATATTAATTAAAACTCAATGTTTTTTAAAGATAGAATAAAATAACCACCTTAAATTTGTTAAAATGTTCAAAAAAAAGAAAAAAAAAAATCAGGATTTGATTTTCATTGCACACCAAAAACAAACAATAATATGTAAAAATTTTAGTGAATTAAATATTTAGAAAATCAAACGAGGCCGCTCGAAAGAGGAAAATTTAATCAACCAAAATACTCATTAAAACATCAAAATTCTACTCCAAATCATAAAACGACAAGTTACATGATAACCACATTCTACTGCAGGCATAAAATATCGTATATATTTTTTATTTAACTGAATCTCGATATAATTTATTCGCCATTAAAAAAAAAAAAAAGAGGATAATCTAATTTGATATCTTCCACATTCTATCAGCTCAAATCTCATTAATTCAGGAATGAAATGGAAGCATGAACCTACAGCATTCTTAAGCAGAGTGATTGCCATGACCCGCCCTGCTGAGCTCAAACTTATAATTATAAAATAAAATTAAAAATAAAATAAATAGTTTTTTTTTACCCTATTTACAGACACTTCTAGAGAGCGGCCCATCCCCTTTCCAAGCTTCCAGGAGTCAGAAGAAAATTAATACTCTTTCTGTAATCTGTTTTTCACCTGCATCGTATGGCACGAACAGAGATGAAAAGAGACGCATAAGCATGTTCTAATATTGAGAACAACTAGTAGTTACGTAAATACATACATCACAATTTTTATGTCCATATTTAACACCCAAATTTTGATATTTACACTTATAACATCTTGGTGTTATTCATAAACCTATGTCATTTTTAAAATGATAATAGTGATGGCATCTTTTGAGTGTTATGCATGTAAATATGAGAGTAAAGGTGTTAGATATAAAAATTCATAAAAATTATGTGATAACGTATATAAATGACCTAAAAATCATGATTTCAGGATAATTGGGAGGGCGGGCGCTCACAGGCTACAAAACTGGGTGATCATTGCCAGCGCGCACATTGATGCTCCTCTTCACCGCCACCTTTGGCTTAGGAAAGATCAAATGAACCCTGTCCTTCATTTATGGCATACATGAGTTTCTTGTACATAATTTCCTGCAAAAGCCAACAAAAATTACAAAATGCGAAGATTGACCAAGAAGAAAAGAAAAAAGGATCAAGATTTGAATAAAAAACCTTTGTAGAATAAGGGGGAAGTTTCAGATAATTTGCACAAGTCATAACGCTTGGCAGGTCATCATCAGCTGTTTCAGATATTGCTGTTGCGTTTGATGCTAATGCTGTATTTGTCGCGTTTGAAGAATGCTACAACCGTGGGGAGAAAAAATAAATAAATAAATAACCTTAACTTAAAAAATTTATGATTAATCATGCAAAAAGGAAGGTCATGAATCTGCCACTTCTAGGGAGCAATATGACAACAAGTTCCATATGAAACAAGGATTAGCAATTCTTATTAGGTAAAATTACATGCACACCGCATAATTCTTATAAGTGTAAATGTCAAAGTTTGGGTGTTTACATATGTAAATACATAAGAATTGTGTGTATGTTTGTAAATTTCCTTTCTTATTATAAAGTGTACCTGATCACTAAAATACTCATAATACATTCTTTTTGTTTATTTTATTTATAAATCCGTTTATATGTGTAAAATCAATAAAAACAGGTGAAAGTTCTAAGAGGGCAATAAGTTAGAAAAAAATTAATTTTATGGGAATTCATATGTACACATGAAAGGAGAAACTATCAAAAATAAGTGTAATCAATTAGTGAAAGTATGCTTTTAATTTCTTATAAATTTTATTTAGTTTTGTAAATTTTTGGTATGTTGTATTCGTTTATGTTAGAGAAATTTTACCAGTTTATCAGTCGAATTTATATGTTTCGTAACTGAATTGGCTTATAAATGCCATCTGAAAATAACATGAAGTTGATATTCAAGATATAAAATTATCAGCGGATTTAATAATGCTAGGATGACTGTTAATATGATTTTGAGAATGGATTGGTTTGTCAATCACTTTACATTATTGAATATTATAGGAAAAGAGTTATGTTTTATTTGATTAATGATATTTTTTTAGCATTGAAATACCTTCCTCACTATGGTTAGCTTTGGATTGAGCGCAGCTAGGCCACCAGGTGGAAGTCTGGGAGCACCAGTAACAAACTGGCAGAAGGCATGCTGCTGCTGTGGCGTGAACTCTGCCATAATCTCGAGCAACTAAGGAATATATCAAAATAAAATGAGCAGCTGATGAAAATAATATTGGGAGAGGAAAAAAAAAAACTGACAAAGTTACAAATTACATACATTAGTAATTGCANGAGCAACTAAGGAATATATCAAAATAAAATGAGCAGCTGATGAAAATAATATTGGGAGAGGAAAAAAAAAAAAAAAACTGACAAAGTTACAAATTACATACATTAGTAATTGCGGGGCTTTTAACAGTGTATCCGTGATCAAATTTAATATGATCAGCCATTGTTTCAGGCTGTAGGAAACAAAATCACAAATTCAATCAATTCCAAAGAGCTGAGTTCGAATGAATAAAATTGCAAGCAAATAATTTTTAANATTTAATATGATCAGCCATTGTTTCAGGCTGTAGGAAACAAAATCACAAATTCAATCAATTGCAAAGAGCTGAGTTCGATGAATAAAATTGCAAGTAAATAATTTTTTAAAAAAGAGGATAATCAGAAAAAGAAATTACCTCCCACAATTCTCTACGTNATTTAATATGATCAGCCATTGTTTCAGGCTGTAGGAAACAAAATCACAAATTCAATCAATTGCAAAGAGCTGTTCGAATGAATAAAATTGCAAGCAAATAATTTTTAAAAAAAGAGGATAATCAGAAAAAGAAATTACCTCCCACAATTCTCTACGGCCACAGATGAGGTGATCCAATTCATGAGGAGAGAATATTTGCAGAGTAGAAATGTCAAAGACCTGAGTGATTTTTTAAGAAATTTTAAGTTAGTATTTATTGCACAACTCAGGTGAAATCACCAAGCAATGTTGATGCTTTTGTTGCAATAACGAAGGATTTTGAGAGAACACAGATGTTTGCCTGNACGGCCACAGATGAGGTGATCCAATTCATGAGGAGAGAATATTTGCAGAGTAGAAATGTCAAAGACCTGAGTAATTTTTTAAGAAATTTTAAGTCAGTATTTATTGCACAACTCAGGTGAAATCACCAAGCAATGTTGATGCTTTTGTTGCAATAACAAAGGATTTTGAGAGAACAGAGATGTTTGCCTAATGATATAAATATTTAAAATACTTAAATATAATTAAATTCAATATAAATAATATATCTCTCATTTAAATCTAATACTAAAAAAATTAATATCAATAGCCGAGGCACTTCTTTAATCCCTTAAAATGGTCAAATTAGATTATTTAGTGAAGTATTAAATTAGCAATATACTAGCTCTACGGAACAAAGCTCACAGATGCGTTATTAGGTGATAAAAAATACTCTCAAATTAATGAGAATAAGAGAAAACTTCAATAAAACAGAAAACATTAATTTCCCACATCATTGCTATAGATTTATTGAGAAGAGTGGNAAATATTTAAAATACTTAAATATAATTAAATTCAATATAAATAATATATCTCTCATTTAAATCTAATACTAATAAAATTAATATAAAAAACTAAAACCTAGCCGAGGCACTTCTTTAATCCCTTTTTATCTTAAGCTGTCACATAAAATGGTCAAATTAGATTATTTAGTGAAGTATTAAATTAGCAATATACTAGCTCTACAGACAACGCTCACAGATGCGTTATTAGGTGATAAAATATATTCTCAAATTAATGAGAATAAGAGAAAACTTCAATAAAACAGAAAACAATAATTTCCCGCATCATTGCTATAGATTTATTGAGAAGAGNGAAGTATTAAATTAGCAATATACTAGCTCTACAGACAACGCTCACAGATGCGTTATTAGGTGATAAAATATACTCTCAAATTAATGAGAATAAGAGAAAACTTCAATAAAACAGAAAACAATAATTTCCCACATCATTGCTATAGATTTATTGAGAAGATTGCGGGTTAGATGACACAACAGTAATAAAAACAACAATATCATATTCCAAAGATAAACTAAATAGAAAGAGTAACCGTTAAGGAAATGCAAACTTCGTAGCTAATAATTATGTGAAAGCTTCATAATTAGAATGTAGTTTAGATAATAATGCACTATGAGAAACATATAAATATTATGGATGATTAATCAACTGAATTAAATCATATTGAGATGATTATCAAAGGAATTCAGGCTTAAGTGGCCCAAGTTAGAATAAAAGAAACTTCGATTCAATAAAGTTGAGAAGAAATGGATGAATCATGGGAAAAATATCTAACCAGGTTAAAATCATNATATTATGGATGATTAATCAACTGAATTAAATCATATTGAGATGATTATCAAAGGAATTCAGGCTTAAGTGGTCCAAGTTAGAATAAAAGAAACTTCGAATCAATAAAGTTGAGAAGAAATGGATGAATCATGGGAAAAATATCTAACCAGGTTAAAATCACNATTTATTGAGAAGAGTGGGGGTTAGATGACACAACAGTAATAAAAACAACAATATCATATTCCAAAGATAAACTAAATAGAAAGAGTAACCGTTAAGGAAATGCAAACTTCGTAGCTAATAATTATGTGAAAGCTTCATAATTAGAATGTAGTTTAGATAATAATGCACTATGAGAAACATATAAATATTATGGATGATTAATCAACTGAATTAAATCATATTGAGATGATTATCAAAGGAATTCAGGCTTAAGTGCCCCAAGTTAGAATAAAAGAAACTTCGAATCAATAAATTTGAGAAGAAATGGATGAATCATGGGAAAAATATCTAACCAGGGTAAAATCATATCACGTATACTATCCCAAATAGGTGACTAGTCACCTTGAAGATTTTAAATAAACTTTTAATTGCGACTCACCCATTGAAGGATGCTTAACCCATTAGCTGCAATAAACAAATTATGGATGACCCTTAATTTGATGGACTCATTAAATTAAATTCCTTAAGAAAGCACATAAAATTTCCACTTCGCCACCTTATGGACCACCTCTGATAACTCAATTTCTCACATCATTTGCTAGTTCAGGAGGTGGTAGTACCATAATCATCATTTAAACATCCTATTGTTTTATACATTCTTGTCTAAAGGTTATAATACTACCTTGCTTAATATCTCTCTCCAAGACTCAACTTCTGAATTTCAACAAAGTCACAAGTTAAACTAGTGTTGGGATCCATTAGCTTCTAGAAGTCTACCTTTTCCCAACACCCAATTATAGTGTCGATGAATATTTTTTGTTACTATGTCTAACAGCGCAAATTGGGTGGGTTTGATTCTCAAATTCAGGAACTCTTTTGCTGTATGTAGGACCGTCAAAACAAATTGGGTGGGGTTGACAATGAATTTTGTGATGATATCGTAGATAACACATCAAAGATGAAGACAACATGGACGATGAAAATGGAAATGATGAGATAAAGCAAATTAAAATGGAAAAGGGACAGACAACTTTGAAAGCATAAGGTAACTTACAAAAGTTACATAAAAGGGGAGACCAAGACAATGGTTAAAGAGAGTGACAAGGTCTAAATCTGATTGTGAAGGTGTTGGAAAGAATGACTGACATAGTGATAAAAAGGAGAGAAACCAAACAAGAAAAATGGAAAGAGGGGGGGCGAGCGAATGCTAAAATAAGCCAAAGTTTAGATTGAATTGTAATGCAACACAAGTTTGGTCGAGCTCTGCGTAGCCAAATATCCAGAACCTATAGCCAAAAGGAATTTGTTTCGAAGATCAAAACAACTAAAAACGAATATTAACCGATTAAGAACCACACATCACTAATTTCACCGTCACTGATAACTCATTTATCCATTGCAGTTGAGTAACTTCACCTATCATAGCCTAAATTCATCAGCATAACCGAATTTCCGATAATCATCAACTAAAACCACCTCAATATCCAGTTAAAGTTTATTTGTCACTGCTAAGTGTTAAACCTACCACTCAAAATTTATTTTTGAATAAATTTGTCCAAGTTACCTAAGATCTACCCCTTCACTTAATTCTCGAACATTAATTTTATGTACTCATCTAATTGGTTAATTTCTTCCCTTCGTTTAATATTAATATTATCCAAACCTTATCTCCAATAGATATCAATCACACCATTACTCCAATTTAATCAATCATTATAATATCTAATTATGTTTGCCACACATCCATCTTAATATTAAGGAAATTTACATACATATCACACAATGCTTATGTATTTATACAATTCTTGCATTTACATATTGAACACCTAAAGTTTGATATTTATATTTATAATATTTTGGTGTTAAAAACTATGCATGAAAATGTGTTTTTCACTTCTTAAAAGTTAGTAATAGCAATATTTTTCTTTTATGTAATGTCAAAAATTTGAGTGATGTGCATGTAAATATGAAAGTCTAAGTGTTAGATATGTAAATATATAAAAATTGTGTGGCATGTATGTAAATGCGCCTATTATTAATATTTCATCAATCATCCTCAACTTAAATATCAATGAGTACTTTACTGATCTATTTTAGATTCCAAAAACATCACCAAATTAATCGTGATCATACAGTTTTTTTAAAGTTTCCTTGATAGTTTATTATCCCGTAATATACTCATGTAGCACGTCTCAATTTTCACCAAATAGCTATAATTCTAAAATTTATATCCTTATTGTTTAATATAATAGTTCCAAAACATAAGCATATCACATATAAATATTACTTTAACTTCTATTAACATCAATTAATAAAAGTTAATATCACACCTATTAACATTTCATATCACATGTTCAATCTTAGCACACTACTATTTCTATGTTCTCTATCTTTTACATATATATTTTTTTTCAATGTTCTAATATATAATCGATTAGAATGTAAATAACTACAAAAAACATACACAAAGACACCTCACTTTGAATATCAAATATATGCAATTTGTTAATCAATGCAAAAGGATATGAACTCAATGTTGAATTTTAATGTAATAAATTTTATAATTGAAATTTTGTCACCCTACAACTACTTATGCAAGTTAAATCTACATAATACATATATGTAATAACTTTAATAAATCTTTAACACACCTAACTTAATACAAACACAATCAGTTTTCATGATACTTAACTATATGAGTTCTCAATATCAATTACCAATCATATGAACATTCTTTCTTTACTCGATACATTTTCTTAATTGTTTTAACATAAATTGCTTCCATAGTAAATCTTCCTAGCATAAAATTGTATTGATTCTCAAAAATCAAAATAACATTTATAAGATTACATTCCATTTCTTTATCCTATAACTCCACTGTATGGCATCTTTAGCATAATATTGACCAATGTATTATATAATAATAATCTCATAAAAAATTATTCTACAGTAATTTGACATCATCTTAATATCAAAATTCCAATTAAAGTAATTTTTAGTTAAAACAATATTGCATAACTCTTAAAATCCCAATATATATATCTTAACGAAACTTAAAGTTTTATATTTATACATCTTCTTTAGAATTTAAGCCATTTAAATTTGTTTTGTAAATGTATAATAAATCTCATTATATTAAAGTTTATGCTAATATATATATATAAATATATATATTATTTTAACACATTTAAAATTTTCTCAGAAAAATATTTTATTAGTTTCATCTTCAATTGATTTTTTTTTTATATTAATTTTGCTTATATATATAATTTTCAGCGTTTAACCTATTACCGAAGGGCCTATTCGGGATCATTTTTTTTCATTTTCTTGCTTTGTTTTTATTTTTAAAAATATTATTGTTCAGTGTATTTTTTGCATGTTTTCATTTTTAAGAATAAATTAATTTATTTTTAAAAACACTCAAAACAACTTTTTGATATTTTGAGTGTTTTTAAAAACAACAATCACCACCAAACAAATTTTATTTTAAATCAAAATATGAAAAAAAAATAAAAAATAAAAAATAAAAATGATCCCAAAAAGGCTCCTAAGAAATTCTATCTGTGAAGATCTAAAGAGTCCTTTGGATCACTTTCCTTTTTGCTTTAAATTGATATTGTTATTTTATTTTTTTATTCAAAATAAAATATGTTTGACATGTTGAAAATAAATAAACTCATTTTTAAAAAATACTCATATTTAAAACATATTGGTTTGTTTTTTTTAAAACAGAAGTATAATATATGAAAAATACACTATATAAATATATTTTAAAACAAAAGAAATGTAAAAACAAAACTAAAAAAATAAACTGATCTCAAACATGCTTTAAGGTTCCTAGTCAGTGCCTTATGGGTCTATTATTATGACTTCTAGGTGGGTTAGGTGTTGATGTTTATTCAATCCTATTACTGCAAGACTATATAGTGTGTTGATATTGTTGAACCTATTCAAGTGATAATGCAGTGCTTATTCAATGAACAAATTGGTAGTTTCATCTGACATGTCGTAGATCTATGTTGCTTTTGTTGACTGGCGAAAAATGAATTTTTTTGGAACATAAAGTAAAATAATGAAAGAAAACCAACTACGAAATAAGATGATTATAAATATCAACATCCGAGTCATGTATTAGAATTTTTGCAATAAAATTTTAAATACAAATTTTAATTTCTGTTTGCCTATTAGAAATGTGATTACTTCAAGTACAATTAAAGTGCTGCCCAAGCTCTAAAGAAGTTATCTCCTTGCACTGAAGTGAGGCTTGTGATTTATGTCACTTTGGGTGGTCACTTTTTATCAACTTAATTTTAAATAAAGTATTAGTAGTTTTACTATATTACTTGATTCTAATAAAATTTGAATTATATCAAAATTTAGCTATGTTAATTACTCAATTACTTGATGATTTTGTATAGATCTAATTTCACATTGATTTCTTCAGATTACTTGATCTATGCACTATTATTTTAGACTTTTATGGTATTTACTATTTTGCGCCTGAAGAAGGCAGGTTTTTATGTATTTTGGTTTTTTATCAGTAAATTCTAATTTCCTTTGTGCAACAAGATTAATTATATCATTCTAGTTGAAGAAACGAGGAGTTGAGTACAGTTTTAGGGCCCGTTTGGGGCAGCTTATAAGTGTGGGCGGCGTTTTGCGGCGTTTTGAAAACGCCGCCGTCCCGTTTGATTCACACTTATTTACAGATTATCCAAAACGGTGTTTTTAATTTTGTAAAAGACGCGGACCGCAGGACGACCATCGCGGTCCACGTTTTCCATCGAAATTTTGCTACTGTGACCCTGCTCTCCAATCTCATCTGCGCCATTACTCCTTCGCAATACTCATGCCCTAAGTGCTCCTCCTATACGATCTGGTACATTTTCCCTCTTCTTCTTCGGCATCTCCTTCATCGACATTTCTCTCAACATGTATGACTCTTCCTTCTTCGCATGTCTCATCTTCCATCATCGTCGTTTGCAGTTATTCGGGAAAGAGGTTTGATCTTTTGTATTTCTTGTTGTCGATATTTATTTCGTCTTCCATCTTCGTTGTTTGCATGGTGTGGATATTTATTTTGGTTTTTTTGTTGTGGATCTGCAAAGTGGCAGATAAGAAATATTTAGGGTGATGTTTTTTTTTGTTCGGTTGCGAAAAATGATGGATCCGAACACCTTAGAGGCGAAATTAGTAGATCCCACTCATTGCTTGCGAAAATTGGGTGGTATTGCTCTTTTTGAGGTTCAGTTGTGGCCATGAGACTTGGCTTGAGAAAATTTCAAGATTTTTCAGAAATTACTGTATAATTGATGATATTTTTTTGGTTTTCTATTAATATTTTATCTCTTGAAAGCATTACATACATACCAGGTGATACATATGGATTTATTACATATCTAAAACCTAAACTTCGATTTATATCGATGCATTCCAAAAGTTGTTGTGCACATATTTTGGTGATCTCAAAGATTTAAGGTTATAAAAATTTATGAAAAAGAAGGTTTGTAAAGGTGTTATACTAATGTAAACACAAAGGAATT
>JXCR01123882.1:0-15940 GCA_002079205.1 Phalaenopsis hybrid cultivar | reverse complement strand
TAAAAATTAAGTATTTTCATACTTATATTTTTAATTATATAATATTTATAAAACCTAATCTCTATTCACCTAACCCATGACATTCGCATGTTTCTTTTCCCTTCTTCGACCGAGAGCAGCTCGGGCATGCCCTAACTCCCGCGACTCGTCTCCTAGACGTGGATCGATCGAGCGACGCCATGGCTCGCCGTGCCCAATCTTCCTCTCTTGCGTCTTCTCTGTCATTCGCGCATGAAATGGCTCGCCTTCTTCTCCTCACACGCGGCATTCCACTGCCGATTGAGCATGCGGCTCGCCTCTTCGAGCTCCACTCGACCAAGCAGCCCTCCAACTGCGAAGTTCCACCTGGCAGGCTCTTCCTCTGCCCTAGACCTCATTTCCTCCGCTCTAAATGCATTTCTCCTCTTCCTTTACCTGATTCGGCTACCAAGGAGGCTGGTAGGTGGCTTCTCATTTCTTCTTTCTTTGCTATAAAGAATCCCATTTGGGGGAGGGTCGAGGGTTGGCCGAAATTTCTGAGAGTGGGGAGGTGTTGCCAAAATCTCTTCTAATTTCATTCATATTTGTTATTTTCATCCTCTGTGGCTTGGGGGTTGTTGAAAATTTCTGGAGAAAAAAAAGAGTGGCTTTGGGGTGCTGTTGAAGAAGCTACATTTTTTTTTCTTTGTTGTTTGAAAGGCTGTTTTCCTTCTTCTTTACTTTGGGAGGTCTAGGGTTGGCTGAAATTCTGAGAGGGTGGAGACCTTGGTCCAGTGAGCATTTTGAGAAGATAAACTGAGGTATGATCACTACATTTAATGTTCAAATATGCTATTTGGGACTATGTAAGGCAAATCATCTATCAGATAGGTGTCGGAGCTGTGATTTTAACAAATGTGGTCTTTTAACTTCTGCTTGTACCAATCATGTTTGAGCATCTCAGGTTTGATTTTGTAACAATCTGCATGCATTCTACAAATGTTGTGTTTGTTCTTATTGACACTGCTGTGAATCACCTGCCTTTTCCTTGGTTTGAAATGATACATTTTATTCTTTGGAGATGTTCATATCTGACTTTTCAGAGAATCTTGTAGGCCTATGGTGTTAGCTGGTAGTCTTATCCTTTCGTGGAACTTTTGGTGGTTAATTTGTAAAATTCCGAGACCGTTAGTACTCAATTTGTAAAAAATCTGAAATCTTAGGGTGGCTTGTTTTGCAAAAATCTGAAACTGTGTGGCATAAATGTAAAAGCTGAGAGATAGGTGTTAATACAATGGGACCTTTACATGCTTACCACCTGATTCTTATATGCTTATATACCTCACACTAAAGCTCCAATATTTACAAACATGTTGTGCAATGCTTTTAGATTTTTATGCTTGCCCTCACATACATCTTCTAGTGCACCTGAAAATATTTCCTTTCTCTTTTAAAACATGTGGAAGTAAAAGTTTATATCTGCTTTTGAGATCTAATCCCGGAAAGCTCCTTGAATCAATAAGATGAAGTGAAATGTGTCTGCTTTCTCTTGCTTTCTGATTCGAAATGCATGATAAAGAAAATTTTGGAACATTCTTGTGATTGTCATGAAATGATAGTTTGAGTTTTGATTCATAGGCTCTCTACTATTGTTGCTTTATTCAATTAAATGTTGGAATTCATTTTAAAGCTTGATGACATGTTGATTGTAAAGATGCATGTATATTTATATGTTTCTTGTTATTTGACCCCATTCGAGACATATGTTGGCACGATATTTTGGAATATAAAACTCTAAGGGAAAATATTTTCTATTTTGATTCACTTGTTGGGTCCGGTTTAGACTCTTTTTGAAATCAAATTTATGCTGGAAATATTTTCTGGTTTGCCCCCCTGTGTTGGGCTCGGTTTTCCCCTTTCTTTGGCTCAGTCTGGGCTTCTTTTTAGTGACTTATGTTGGTTGAAGTCCCTTGTTGTTTTGGAACATTCCTTGGGTTTGGCTTGCCCATGTACTGGACCCAGTTTGCCCTTTTCCTGGATTCGGTTTGGGCTCTGTTTTCGATGATTTATATTGTCTGAAGTCTCTTATTGTTTTGGACTATTTTTGGGTTTGGTTTGCCCTTGTTTTGGACTATCTCTTATTGTAGTTTATACCTGCTTAAGGAAAGATATTCTCTTAACACAAGTGTCATCTTCACCATCATCTTCCCATGTTTTTGAGTATGTTGAAAGTTTTATTATGACGTTGTCATTTGGGTCATCTTAATTTTTCATTTAATTGGAAAATTGTGTCTATAGATGTTATTTTCTTTGAAAAACAAGTCCTCAAATATGAAATTCAAGAGAAGTCTAAGTGAATATCAGATTTAGGACACTACTTTGGATACCAACATTGTTCATCACAATCTATTCTACTTCCCTCTAACCATCATGTCTCTAAAATTTCAACACTTGAAGATATCCAACATGAGATTGATAACAAGGACATGCACGAGAAACTTGGACAAAGAAATCCACTAAACATGATAAAGACAATATGCAACAACAAGATTGTTCACAGCCAAATCTGAATTCAGACATCTCCGTAGTTCCATGGAAGGTGAAATCCAGTGGAGACTCCAAAATAAAATGGGATAGTTGAGAAGAAGAATAGACATCTCCTCGAGGTATCTCGATCTATAATATTTTCTCACAGTATCAAAAAAGTTTTCCGTAGAGATGCGGTGCTCACAATCACTTGCCTCATTAATAAAATACCAAACTGGGTCCTCAGATTCAAAACCACACTCAATGTTTTGAAGGAAACATACCCTCATGTTAAAGCATTCTCATCCAATCAACCTCAAAATATTTAGTTCTCTTTTATTCACATTCACTAATCAAATCACACAAAACTTGACCCAAAAATTCATTAAATGTATTTTCGTTGGTTATACTTCTAACAAAAAAGAGTAGAAGTGCTACTCTCCCAGTACAAAAATACTATAACTCATGGATGTTACTTTCTTCGAAAAAAATACTATTATCCCAAATATGAAATTCAAAAGTCTGAGTGAATAACAGATTTAGGACACTACTTTAGATACTCACACTGATCTAGAATCATCTGGATCAATTCTACTTCCCTCTAACCATCATGTCTCCCAAATTTCACCACTTGAGTATATAAACTTGAGATTGACAATAAGGAAATGCACAAAAAACTTCATGTGCACACTAGGAAAAAGAAGTCCATTGTTCACAACCAAAAATTTGAATTCACACATCTTCGTAATTCCAAGAAGGTGAAATCCAGTGGAGAAGACGGGGAAAGTTGCATAAATTATCCTATATCCAATATTAAGTTGCCTATGGGAAGTTATCATCTAATAAGTTTTTGCTATCTAATCTTGATAGTGTGCAGATACCCCCAAGTCTATTAATGAAGCACTTCAAAATCAAAAATAATAAAAGACAGTTGAAGATGAAATTCAGGTACTTAATTTAAAGAATACACATGAAATAGAATAGTGGAAATTGCATCAACTTGATATAAAGAATGCCTTTTTGAATAGAGATATGGAGGAAGAAGTGTATATGGAGATCCCACCATGAATTGAAAATAGCTCAAATAAACATCTTGTTTGTAAACTAAGAAAGTCACCATATGACTTCAAACAATCTCCACGAGCTTGGTTTGACAAGTTTGCTAAGACTATGAAATCTAATAAGTACATCTAATGCCAAGCTAATCATACATTGTTCATAAAGCATATAAGGGTAGGTAAAAAAGCTATACTCATTGTATATGTAGATGATATAATCCTAACAAATGATGATGAGAAAAAGATTGGGAATATCAAGGAAGTTCAACAATACCATTGAATTTAAAATCAAGGATCTAGGAGCTATGAGATATTTTTTTGGCATGAAAGTGGGAAAGCCCAAGATAGAATTTGTGATATCCCAAATAAAGTACATCCTATACATAATAAAAGAGACAGGAATACTGGGGTGTATACCTCTTGAGACCCATATGGATTTCAACAAAAAATTATATTTAGGAGAAAAAAACTGTATTAAAAATAGACATCAGATATTGATAGACAAGCTTATCTACATATCACACTTGGCATGATAACGCTTATTTTGTCACAATTGTGAGTCAACATATGAATAATACAAATGAGGAACATTTGAAAATGATTTACAGAATATTGATTACTTAAAAAACCCCTCGTAGAGAGTTATTGTTTAAGAAATCAAACATGGAGATAGAAATTTACACTGATGCTAGTTGAGCAGAAGAACTCACAGACATAAGTTCTACATCTGGGTATGGTTCCTATGTATGGGAAAATCTTGTCACATAGAGGTGCAAAAAGCAAGTGTTGGTCTCTAAAAGTAGTGCAAAATCTGAGTGTCGAGCACTTGCTTTAAGAATTTGTGAAAGAATGTGGATCCAAAGATTACTAAATGAGTTGAAATGCTCCACAATCAAACCCAAAAAGATGTTCTCTGACAGTGAAACTGTCATTTATATTGAAAATAACTCTGTGCATCATGACAAGACCAAACACATTGAGACTGATAGATATTATTTCTCTAAAAAGATCAATGGTGACATTATTCACTTAATCTATATTTCAACTCATCTTGAAGTGAAACATATTTTCACTAAATCCCTACCTCCATGCAACTTCAATGATTTAAATACCAAGATGAGCCTTTAAAATATATATGACCCAACTTGAGGGGGAATGAAATTTTGTCCCTGTTAGTTGTCCTAGACCACTTGTCATATAGGCCCCACAAGATCAAATTATGGAAATTATTGGAGCAAGTTTTCTATTTCAATTTTATTCCTTATTATATTTTCTATTATATTGTATGGCTTTCTTTTATTTTTTGTTTTGTATTTGGTAAATCGTATTAACCTTAATTATGCTTGCTCTAAACATTCCCTACCTAATAAGGAGAAAAGTTGTAATTTGAACACTATGGAATAAGAGAATATAGTTTCATCGTTTTAAATATGATAATTCTTTTGAAGACGATGAAAACAAGGAATGAGGTCAGTATGGATATTGAACCTTTTGGAATATATAAATTTTAAGTGAATGTTTACCTGGAATTGCAACTCAAACTTTTATTTTATATTAATATTGAAAAGTAAAATTTGTTGTTTATGTCTTTATGACAATAAACCAAATCAACATATCAATGATTTGTCATATTTATGATTTAATTCTAATTCAGGTTTCTTTTTTTCAAGGCTTACGTCTTGATCAGTCTCAAGATTAACGTCTCACCTCATTAAGGCAAAATACCTTAATTCATGATTTCAACTTTTAATACTTTAAGCACACATGTTTTAAGCCATTCTCAAAGAACTAAGATTTGGCAAGAAGCTACATGTATCCTGCTCTCAAACCATGTATTACTGTCATAACAAGAATCAAATAAAACTAAACTATGCAGAAAGTTCAGCAAACCTTCTCCAAATGGCAATAGAGCATTAAATGTAACATTGCATGTGAGATGACAACTAAAAAACCTACATGGAATCAATGTTCACAAAGGAATATTCGAGGGAGAAAATACTAATGGGCAAATTCATGTGCCATATGACATATAAAAATCAGTCATGTTCGATGATAATAGTACAAAATGCTTGCCATGCAAACAAAAGCACCAATCAAACGTGCAATCGCATTGGAACAATGCAATTCAGTGACTCACTAAAAAGAAAACAAACTATACAAACAGATAGTATTCGTCCCGGTGAAAAGTTTCATCTAAAACTCGAAATACAACTTATAAACTGAAATCAAGAAGACATGAAGTGACAAGTCACAGAGGAACAACAACTTACCTGGTTAAATCCTGCTTTGAATTCGTCCATCTGCCGCATAATTCCAGTCCTAAGTGTAGCAGCAACCACCAAACTAATGTATAATTCCAGGTTATCAATATTAACCTACAAACAAGTACCAGAAATAATATAAGCATAATGCCAAAGCAGATGAAATATCACTGCAGGTCCAAACTTTACCACCGTGCTTTCTTCTCCTTCTTGAAGAATATAATCAGGATAACCAGGAAGGGAAAAGTCTAAACACAGATCTTCAATCGGAGCACCACGGAAACAAAGATCATTAGTCACCCTCTGATTGCCTCTCCCAGAAGTTTCTAGAAGCTTTTTCCTGCTAACAATGATCTGCAGCTCTTGCAAAATCTTCCCAAACTCGGTATCAAATGAAAGAATGTCATACAAATCAAGCTCCTGTAACAGCATAGAAAAACACAAATCAAAATCCCAGCAACAATATCACAGAAGGGATTATAATAACATAGAAATGTAAAATGTATATTCAATATCCAGTAACATACTTGACCAAGCACAAACTTATAAAAGGCTGTCGATAGTGGCAGGTCCAGGAGCCGACCATCTTGTAAAGCTTTTGCCATCACTCTACCAAGCAAGCGAAAATATCCGAGGACTTTCGAAAAATGGCTACCCTCAGAAGCATTAGCATTAGGAGGCCATGGACGAGGAAACAATCCGAGAGGAGCATGAATAAAATCTCTACTTTGAGTAAAAGCCATAGAAGCTGTATTCTTTTCATCAGAGACATCATCTTTGTTCACTTCCTTCACTTCATGTCCATCAATTTCCATTGCAGATGTCTCAAATGATGAGTTGGATCTCCATAATCCAAGTCCAACCTTTTGAAGATCATGACTTAAAAGAGTATAGAACTCAAGAGTGGGACCTAATCCAGTGCCAACCTCACCAAAATATTCCACTTCAAGAACAGTTTTTTGGCTTGAGTACATCTCCATAACTTTTGCGGCAGACTCCAATATGCGATTCCTTGAAACCCGAACCTTTTGCCGTTGCAATCTACCAACACGGACCTCTCTTTCACTGGTGACACTAGTATTTTCAGCATTTTGCTGATGTTGTAGACGATGCAAAGCACGAGATATTCCAAAAGCGGTAGAATAGAAAAATTGTCTCCTTGTCTCAAACGGGAAAAGAAAAGGGCATGCTTTTGTCAGTTGATAGCACCAGGAAGGAAGACTACCACTACACAATGCAAGAGGATCTCGGATTTGCCGTACAAGCTTTGGGGTTAACTTGTTATTGATGTATTCTTGTGGAAGAACTCCGGTACCAGGTGTGTATAGTTCATCCAGAGTAGAAACCATTCCATCAGCATACTCATCAGCCACTTTTTGAAATCTAAGTCGAGGAGCTAGTTGATTTAAACCCTCCAGCACACGCAATAGTGCCAAAATGTTGTACGTGGGGCTTGATTTCTCAATATCACAAGGAAGCTCCCCATGTAAGATGCTATCAAGAAGAGATGATTGCTTCCACCTGGTGTCTGAACCCGAATTTGAAGCAGAACCAGATTTTAAAGACTTGTCAAAGGAAGATGACCCTCCTTGAGCTGGCCCATCTGACTGATTATCTGCCTTCTTGTAACTTATAGTGAAAACATCACTCAAAAGTCTGCTTCCATCAGTTGGCACAAATTCAGGCCTATTTAACCTGTCATCTTCATCCTCATCCAGCATAAGTTGGCGTTGGATAGCCTGATATATAGTCATCTGCTTGCTAAGCTGTTTACTGCCAACTGTGAATATTAACTTATTGCACTGCTCATGAGCGCTACTTCCATGTGGAAATCCACGACGATCCCTACCAGCTCTGATTCCTCTACCACTTACAGACGCCAGCCCAGCCATGGCAGCAGCAGCAAATGACATTGCACCTCTTGAGCTAAAAGCGCTTATGTTTCTCAATTCAGTGAAATCTGAACCTCTCGCTTGTGCAATCCTATTTGCAGAAGCAGAAAGGTTAGTATGAACATCACTTGCTGAAGGAATATTTGCCGAATCATCAGCAGAGTCTCCTAATCTCACATCATGCACTTTATCAGGTGTACAAACAGGAAGAGAATCGTCTCTTAGGACCTGAAATAAAAAAAGATAACGAGACTATTCATTCCAAGAAAGCACATGAAAGAATAAGAAAAAGGCAAAAAACTAGATAGGTAGCTTGTTAAAACCTATGCTTCTCAACATAGTAACCAATTCAACAAAACCAAAAATATAAAATCCAAAAAATATGAACTTCTATTCAAACATAAATCAAATCATTGACCAAAAACACACAGCACTCTTAAATATCATTGAGTGCCAAACAAAAATAAAAACAAAGTTACCTCATCATGATCATCCTCTTCGTCATCTGAGACATCATCTTCTTCAATCATTAGAGCATCATCAATCTCAACAGGAGACATATCCAAGTTGTCATCCTGCAATTAACAAAAGACATTTTCAATGGTGAATGATGCTACACAATAAAACAAGTAAATAGTATGGTGAATGTAAGACAAAAATGGCACTCCACCTTATTAAGCCAGGACTAACGCTTTCAGTAATATCCACAAATAAATATCAAATTAAAAATAGCTAGGACCAAGACTTCATGGAAACTTCAAAAGCAGTGCTAATAACAGTTAGCAATTCATCTTTGCAAAGAATAAATCAATTTTGAAGTTTAAAACAAGGACAGGGATAACTAGGTAAGATAGACAAAAAAGGGAAGAGTCGTTGCTTATTAGTGTATGACATGAAGAACAAGCACTAGGAAAACAGCAAATATAACAAATTGGGCAGTAGGCGAAAACTTCTTCGGAGTGAACTAACAGGGGACTGAAACATCATTGGTCAAAGTAAAGTCATGTTCAACAAAAAAATAATTCTATGGGTGAGACCCAACAATTTGGCATTTCCCCACAAATATAAATTACAATTACTTGATAAGAAACAAACACTATTCTTACGAGCCTTAATAATATCCCCCTCACATGAGAACTCTCCAGATCAGCCATCACTCCCATTAAATGGGAGCTTTTAAACACTACCAAGTCACTCCCATTAAAGGGAAAATTTTTAACACCATCATGTAACGTGCACCAAATGCCCATTCAACCAAAAAGCTTCATGGAAGTTGCTCACTCTGAGCATTGCTCAAGCATGATAGAGAATCAAATACACATTGGAACCATGAGCCATATGAACTACTTAATTCAAAGTGATTGACTTTGACAAAAGAAAAATAAAGGGCGATATACCAATGGTTAGAACCATTTTCAACCCAAAAGTTTAAACATATAAGAAGGAATGAACCACTTGGTATAAGAGAGTGAACCACTTTGTATTCATACATCAACAAAATTTTCAACTCTCTGACGTGAGACTAAAAGTGTCGCATTTCTCTAAAACGCACCATAAATAAACTAACAAAATCATGATACACTTTCTATGTTTTCTAAAAAAAATTAGGTGAATTCATCAAGAACATTTTGGTTGAGATTCTATTCTCACACAATACCTCATTTTCTCTAACTCAACATCCACTACTTGAATCTCACACAATATCTCGTGGCTTGTTTCTATAACTTAACGTTTTAAGCATGGGATGTAAAAAATTACCTGCACACTCCTACAACTTCTTTAAATGTAAACATGCATATAAGATTTGATGGGATCCATAGTGGCAATGATACATTTGCATGGAAAAATAAAGAAACAAAATATCATGCTATGCTCATAAGGCTAGCAATAATGTTATACAAGAGGGGAAAACATTTAAAAAAAACATATTAAGGTTGGTAATAATGTTAAAGATGAGTACAAAACATTAAAAAAAACACGTGATCTCAAAGCATATTTTATAAGACAAGTTTAATCATAGAGAAACCTTTTTCATGACTCATTAACACACCGCATGACAATAGCATTTGATCTATAGTTTTATGTAAGTCCACATATGATTAAGGAATTAACCAACAACAACGGGAAAATAAATTATTATTAATGAAAGCAAATGAGTTATTACAACTGAACACAATTCAAAGCGAAAAAGCAACAAGACACAAACGCAGTTAAAGTTGTATCACAAAGGGTTGGTGGTCAGTTTGGTGGAGTAGAAGGGTGGTCGTTGGCTGCAGGAAGAAAGGCAGAAGGTTGTGGTTGGACAGCAGGAGAAAAACAGTAGGGGCAGGGGTGGCTAGTGGCTCAGATATTAACTGGTGCAAAGGGTGCAGCTGTTGGAAGACAGCAAGGACAGCTGCCCGGCGGCTGGAGGGCAAGGTGGAAAAGGGCGACTATAGCAGGTGCGGCAATGGCGGTAACGGTGGGAAGCTTGCAGCGTAAGGAAAAGTTGATGATAGTTGACAACTTGGAATGAGACAGTCCGAGCGCCATTTGCCCTTGGATGCAGCCCTAGCACCGCTTGCCCTTGGATGCAGCCCTATATAGGGTTGTAAATGAGCCGAACTAGAGTGAGCTAATGGCTTATTCGTGTTTAACTCGTTTAAATTATATTTTGTTCACATTCGGCTCGTGTTCGAAATAGCTCGTGAATCATTTGTTCGTATTCAGCTTGATTCGAACTCATTTGTTCGAATTAAGCTCATGCTCAACTTGAAATTCAACTCGAACTAAAATTTCAAAAAATATTTTTTATTTTAAATATTTTCAATTGAACTGAAAATAAAATATATTTCTACTACACAAAAAATCCCAAAAAAGTGCTTAAGTGAAGCTAAATACTTATCTCTCACTTTCTTATTGCTTTTATATAGGATCAATGATGGAGCTTTTCTCAATGTAGTGATGAGGGATAAAAATCACAAAACTAAAAGGAGAGAAGTTGGGGTGGGCAATGCAAGTAGACTTTAGAGGCATTTACATACATAACACTCTATTCTTATGCATTTACATATCTAACACCTAAATGTTATTTTTTTAAAATCTGATGGTTATTTACATGCACACCACCCAATTTTTATGTATTTACATATCTAACATCTAATTTTTCTTTTTTACTTTTTTTATAAAAAAAATTAATATCATTTGATTAACTGTTATATATTATTTATCTATCATTAAGTTAATTCGAGCCAAAACGAACCGACCACGATCGAACAAAGGATTGTTTGTGTTCTTCTCATTTATAAATCGAGCTAAAAAAAAATGTTCGTGTTCGGCTCGTTTGCTTACCAAACAAATTGAACACAAGCTATTTAGCGAGTCGAACGCGAGTTGTTCACGAACAACAAACTTTTTTGACACCCCTAGCACTAGAAGAGGAAAACAGAGACATTGATGACTGTCCCGACAAAAAACACACCTAAACTCATCTCCAAACCCTAATACAATACATATATAGAGAATAACTGGAAAGAAAGTAAAGAAAAAAAGAAATGTGCCGAAAATTAAAAATAAATCAAAAGAAAAGTCGTTCAGTTCGACTCTGCCTATTCGTGCGAATCTCGAGGTCATGGGATTGCGAGACCTCTGACTTCTGTGTCTTCCTATATGACTCCCGCATCTGCTTATATGACGCCAGCGTTAGTATCTCGGAGTTGGGGGAGCTTGATTTTATCCAACAAAGTTTTTGACGCGTCATAGTAGTCAGATCGGCCCCGGTGAAAGTAGAGGAAATGTTACAATTTCTTGGCAAGTCAATTATGTAAGTGTTGTCATTCCAAAGCACATCCTGATAGAATAAATATATATCATCTTTTGGCACAACCTCAGTAGGGGTAACTTAGGAGGTAGACTATGATGGTTCAATACTTCATCCAATGCCAATCTCTTAAATATTGCCCACGCCCATAATGGAAGGCCTGAACAAAATCCAAAAGATTTAAAAAAAAATAGTGATTCCCTTTTGATGTAAACTAACTCCACAAAAAAACAAAAAAAACAAAAACAAAAAAAAATCCTACAAATATCCAATAATAAAAATTTAAATTAATGATAATTTCAATAGAAATTATCCTTACATGGATTTGATTTCCGATACAAACTTATTCAAACAACTTCAAAATTCAAACTCATCAATATCATGTTGTAACCTGGATTTTTATCCAGCAGTCCAAATTTCCTGCCTCTCGACCTTGATCATCTAAACTTCAGTTGATGATATATCTTGGTTGGTAGACATTATAGCAATATTATCTTTGATCTCAATAATGCTATCGAAAAATCACATTCCATCAATCAATTGAATGGTTAGAACTAGAACGAGCACATCTCAACTATCTTTTTACATGATCGGATGTCCAAATAGTGAATATAAATGATACGATCGATCATCTACTAGGTATATCCTCATATCACAAAAAAAGCTAAAAGCCAACCAATCAATCATAAATATAAACAGAATTAAAACTGTCATCATGCAAGTTATAGATGCTCCGATTGTGAAAAAAAATAGGTCATAAATATAAATCACCTAGAATAAAGCATGGAGGAACCATATGACTGGAATTTAAAGAGCCTAACTAGATTCACCATGTCACGAGATTAAAAATAAATAAATAAATAATTTTAGGCGATGTCATCAATTACATCACATTTATGGTGCGATTGTAAAAAATGCAAAAGACAGGACAAATTATGGACTCCAATCTCATCACAAAAAGACAAAACATAAGGTATGCAGATTGTTATTATAGCACGGCGTGCAACCATAAACAGATGTCCAAAAACATATCATATCATGACAGATATGCTGTAACACAAAATGTAAGAGCAGCATGATCATCACCATATTTTGCTCAACTTCAAATCTCCAATAATGGGGTAAAGTGTAAGCACAGCGACCCAAAAAAAAAAAAAACATAAATAAAAAAGACAAATGACATAAATAAAATTCATTATAAGCGGTTTTAATTCAGTGAAACCTCATCCCAAATCAAATATTTGCTGCCATATGTATTGTCTGAAAAAGCTTATTTGGAATTAGAATAGCAGTAAAGCATTCATTAAACAAACCTCCGAGTCAGAGTCACTATGTGCAGCTTTCATTTCAGTGTCTTTTTCTGAGTCTGCTTTTCTGCGGGCTGCATTTCTTGTTTGCGATCCTTTACCATCATCAAGTGTGGATTTCACGACAGCTTTACCCTTTCCTTTTAAAGGGTTTGCATTTCCCTCAGAAGATTCCTTTCCTGTAGTACCTCCAATGGTTACTGATGACCAAGATCTAGTAGTAGGACGACGACCTGAAGAAGTTGATGTGCCTAAAGATGAAACATTGCTGCCCCATACACCTGAAGCACCAGCATCAGGAGTTCCAGCTGATGCCGAAGTCCTCTGTATTGGGTCACTCCTTTGGATCCTTGGCCAAAGAAACTCTTCAACGGCTGCTAAACTTGCCAGAGGATCAATGAGCACAATATTTGAAGAGTAATCACGTAGAGACTTTTCACCCTGTGCTCTACATAAGCGCAACTTGAAAGGCTGTGACAATGCACTCAAACCAGACGAAAGGCGAGCACTTCCACCACTAGAAGATCTAGAAGGATGGCTAAGTACAACAGGAAATCGTTCCAATGAAGATAGAGCACTTTGAAGTTTTTGAACCAAGATATTCATAGGAACTTCATTCTGTTCTTTGATACCAACAGGAAGGGAGAGGCCTATGAAAGACCTGTACCTCCTAAGAGCTAGCTGACGGAGGTTGGGAAGGTTAGCCTCTGAGACTCTTTCTTTTCCAAATGTTCCACATGAAAAATAATTCAATAAAGCTAATACAACACCACTACCAATGAACTCAAAAGTTGATACACCATTGTCTTTACTTAGTTCAGTCAGCATCTCAGAAACTACATTATCCAACTCCCCTTCTGTACTTGCCGAAGTATCAAATACACGGGCCACGGAGGCCTTAGATTTTCCCTTGGCTCTCGTCTTCGCTTCATCATTACTAGCAATCAATTTTGAAGAAAGACATTTCAAACGAAGAAGATCCTCAGTAATGCCAATTTCAGTTGCCCCAGGAACAGCAGGAAAGTGTTTGTCTTTGAAAGCCTTGGCGAACTCACCCACTGCTGATCTAATGCTGTTATTGGCAGCAGAAACCTCTGGCAGTGCTGATGACCAACCTGTTCCAGCTGTTGAAGCTTTTGCCTCCAACAAACCACCATCAGTGTTCAGTCCACCGCTCCGCCTTTGGTAGCGTCGAGAACGTGATGATGTGCCAGGCACAGAATCAGTGTCCTTCTCAGGAAATAATGACTGAGTTGTAGTATTTGAAGAAACTGAGCGGATGAGAGAATCGACAGCATGGACAACCCCTTCTCTCACAAACGTTTTGGCAAAAATTCCTGGAAGCTTGTCCATAAGAATCTCTGCAATCTGAAGAGTAGGGATCAGCACATTTGGGTCTTTCCAAGCCAAAACTCCTGCTAAGAAGCTGCAAGATTAAACAGAATGAGCATCCAGTAACAAAACAAAGTTTCTATATCACTCGTAAAGTGACAGTATATACTCAAAAGTAGACAAGAACCTTGATATGTTTGTTGTACCAAGTAAAGATCGGATCATATCCGCTGAGCTGAAGTACATAAGTTTCCCGATGACTGAAAGACAACGATGTCGAATAGGACCATTTACACTGGAGCCATATACCTGTCAAATAAGCAAGAGAACAACAAAAATTGATGCAACTATGTTAAAAGCAAAGCAAGCCAACTTCATTAACCAAAGGACGGTTATGTAGACCTACAAAATAGCTTGGCAGATACAAACCTGAGTCAAGATGGGCAGCAGGTCCAATCCAAATTGCTGAAAGAGTTCAGGTTGATCTTGCAATAATTTCTCATGAGGAGAGGGTTCATTCTTTGAACCATCAGTCTCATCCTGCTTCCCAGAAGAACTACCAGCAATTCTCTTTCCAGCTGATCCTTTCACAAGNAGTCTCATCCTGCTTCCCAGAAGAACTACCAGCAATTCTCTTTCCAGCTGATCCTTTCACAAGAACATTAGAGTAACTCGGGAGGGAAACAGTTCCTTGGGGCAGTGGAGGAAGAAGCTCATCCGCAAGATTAACTATCTCATAAACCTGACATACACGATACACGTTAGTACACATGCTTAAGAAGCCTAAAATGCCCTAATATGCAAAAGATATAATAAGCTACAACAAGCATTGCAACGAAAGCATATAGAAGACTATCATTTTAGCACTACAATACCTGTCGCCAACATATCTAGCTAAGTAGTACTCAATATAGCAAGCAATTACAACTCTAAAGTGACATCTAACACCAAACCCCCGTAAAGCACATCGAGCAACCTTCCATCACACCCATTTCTACTCCACTTTCTCTCCCATAGCCTACTAACATAGCCTCTACCATCATTGCTTACAATTGTGTAATCTAAGGCCCGCCTCAATGCAAGTTAGAAAAAATAAACTTCAAGGCGTGCGCCTCGAGCAACTCGAGCGAGGCATATGTCTCACATTAATTGAGGCGCACCTTGGCTCAATTTAGTTGTGTGCACCTCTCACACTTATATTTTTCCCCTTCTATTAGATGGTTTGGATATGAACTGAATCTGCACTCTCTCAGGCAAGAGTTCCCCTCTCCATAGTCAGGCTTCTTATCATCACCACCTACCGCTTCTATTGTCAGCATTGTCGCTTCTACCACCACTTAATAGTTCTATCATCGACGTCGTTGTTGTTGCCGTCGCCGCCGCTTGTTGCTTGTACTATAGCAGTCATATGTTTCCACTATAGTAGTCGCTTAATTCTGTTATAGCACGTCGCTCTTGTTGTACTCACCGCCATCTACTGCACTTGTTGGCGTTGTTGGTGCCTACTGCTCCAACTTTTAATTATTTATTTTGTTTTTATTTAGATTTATGGATGTGATCATGTTGGTTGAACAATGTGAGTGAGAGAAGTCTTCTATGCTAAACTCATCTTATAACTTTGATCATGTTACTTTCATTTCATGTTTTATGTTTGTTTAATGACTTGATTAGTTCATGCCTACACTATATTTTTATTTTGTGCAAGTTGTTGTGTGATATATGCAAATTTTTCATTCATAAAAATGCCATGCCATTCTTTACCATGCTAGAATTTTAATATCTTATATATATATATATATATATCTTT
>JXCR01123878.1:44121-57678 GCA_002079205.1 Phalaenopsis hybrid cultivar | reverse complement strand
CTATTTACTTTTGCCTATGGAAGCTGGGTCCCGCCACCATTAAAGAAGGAGAGGAAATTGCATTTGATGTGATGTGCAACTTGCAGGCAGTTCTCTTTTTTTTTTTTTGGCTTTTCCTTCTTCACGTATGAAACACAGGAAATAACTTTCTTGGCTTCTACGACATAACTCCAAGTGCGAAGAAAAAATCAAGGTTCGGCTCTCTCAGACTTCTTCTGCCTCCGTTTGAATCTCCCATGCAACGTTAGAAAAGAAGGCATGACTTCGCCTGTGGCTTACGCGTGAAGTAGAAGGGAGTAAATCCAATTTCCGATTGGATTGGAATTGCAAGGCATCGCCAGTTTGGCCTTCTTCTTCTTCGATGTGGTTCTTCGGTGATGGCTTACAACAATAAGAAAGAAGAATCACAAGTGCTCCTCTCTGTGGTTTGTATAAAGAAATCATTCTTGTAAATATCGAGACTGGTGTAATTTCCTCAATTAGTAAAAAATCTTCTGCAACTCTGTGGATGTAGACAATTTGCAGAACCACGTAAATCTGTGTATTTTTTTGGTGTGGATCGTTTTAAATTTCAAATATACCACAACAACTGGTATCAGAGCCAATGGTTATGGATGAAGTGAAAGTTTCGGGGATCGAGAAGTTCGATGACACATTTTGGTTATGGGAGGATGCATATAGAGAATTCCTATATGGGAAGAAACTTCATATTTCGTTATTGGGGAAAAGACTTGAAAGAATGGATGAAGCTGAATGGAATCTGTTGGATCGACAGGTTCTGAGGGTTATTTGATTGACCCTATCGAGGTCCGTTGCACATAATGTCGTCAAAGAGATGACAACTGCATATCTTATGGCAGCCCTGTCAGGTATGCATGAAAAACCATCGACGAATAACAATGTATATCTGATGAAGAAGTTATTCAATTTGAAGATGGCGGAAGATACCTTTGTTGTACAACACTTGAATGATTTCAATACTATCACAAATCAATTATCATCTGTGAAAATTGAATTTGATGATGAGATACATGCACTGATCTTGTTGGCTTCATTGTCAAATAGCTGGGAAGCTATGTAGATGGCAGCCAGTAATTCTGTAGGTAAATCTAAACTGAAATTTGAAGATATTCGTGATTTGCTTTTGGCTGAGGAGGTACACAGAAAAGATTCTGGCGAGATCTCAGGTTTGAGTTCAACATTAAATGTTGATTCCAAAGGGAGATCACTTGATAGGAACTTAAACAGAGGAAAATCAAAATCAAAGAACATAAGCATGAGCAAGTCAAGGCCTGGTAAATAAGTAATTTGTTGGAATTGTGGCAAAACTGACCACCTAAGGAGGAACTATAGGAATTCTAAGAAGAAGGAGAATAACAGTGCGAATGTGGTAACTTAAGAATCACAAGATGCACTACTACTGACATTTCATAGTCCTGTTGATGACTAGATACTGGATTCAGGGGCTTCTTTCCATACAACTTTCCATCAGGAATTGATGTGGAATTATGTTGCAGGTGACTTTGGGAAAGTATATCTGGCAGATGGAGAAGCTCTGAACTTGGTAGGAATGAGAGATATTGACATTGCACTTCCAAATAAGAACAAGTGGACTCTGCAAAAGGTCAGACGCATTCCTGAACTGTGAAGAACATCATTTCTGTTGGGCAACTTGATGAGTGTGGACATTCAGTAGTGTTCTCAGATAGCACCTAGAAGGTTACTAAAGGAGCATTGGTATTGGCTTGGGGTGAGAAAACAGGTATATTATATATGACTACTGATTTAATTAACAGTGTTGATACTATTGTTGCAGAGAGCACATCAGAATTGTGGCATTGCAGACTTGGCCACATGAGTCAAAGAAGTATGAAAGAACTTTAGTCTAGAGGTAAGCTACCAGAACTGAAGTCAGTTGATCTCGACATCTGTGAGAGTTGCATTATGGGGAAACAGAGGAAGATCAGTTTCTTGAAAGGTGGCAGGACACCAAAGACAGAAAAGTTGGATCTTGTACACACAAATGTGTGGGGACTCTCTCCAGTGGCATCTCTTGGAGGCTCTCATTACTACATCACATTCATTGATAATCATAGCAGAAATGTATAGGTTTATTTCTTGAAGTATAAATCTGATGTATTCAGTGTGTTCAAGGCTTGGAAGGCCATGGTTGAGACAGAGACATGCTTAAAGCTGAAATGTCTGAAGTCTGATAATGGTGGTGAGTACATTGATGGTAGGTTTAAGGAGTACTGTGCAGCTCAGAGAATCGGAATGGAGAAAACCATTCCAGGGACACCACAACAAAATAGTGTTGCAGAGCGCACGAATAGGACCATTAATGAGCGAGCTAGAAGCATGAGATTGCACGCCGAACCACAACCTAATTTCTGGGTAGAAGCGGTCAATACTGCAGTTTATTTGATCAACAGGGGGTCATTTGTTCCATTAAACTGTGAATTACCTGTAGAAGTCTGGAGTGGGAAAGTGGTAAAATTTCTCACCTTAAGACTTTTGGTTGTTGTTATTATATTCTCATTAATCCTGATGCCCGTAATAAGCTTGAGGCTAAGTCAAGGAAGTGTTATTTCATTGGCTATGGAGATGAGGCATTTGGATATCGTTTCTGGGATGATTAGGGTCGGAAGAGCATAAGTAGCAAGAAAGTGATTTTCAATGAGAATGTTATGTACAAGGACAAGTCCAATACATTTCTGAAACAACGCTGAAGGAATCTGAGTTGGTAAGATTTGATGATTTACCAGAGGTCACAGTGTAGGACAGAGATGCAGGTGATGAGGAGAGCGGATCTGGGGCATCCACTCCTATTGTTCCACAATCAGTTTCAAAGCAGTCTACCCCTACAGTTACAATTTGCAGGTCAGAAAGGGCTAGACGTTCTCCACGACGTTATTCTCCAACTTTGAACTACATTCTGCTAACAGATGGTTGAGAACCTCAGAGTTGTGAAGAAATCTTGCAAGATGAAAATTCGAGCAAGTGGGAGCTAGCCATGAAGGAGAAGATGGATTCTCTGCTTGAAAATCAGACTTGGGAGTTGACAGATCTTCCATCTGAGAAGAAGGCATTGCACAACAAGTGGGTGTACCTGGTGAAGACTGAGCATGATGACAGTAAGAGGTACAAGGCTAGACTTGTTGTACAGCAGAAGCACTGTATTAATTATTCCGAGATTTTCTCTCCTGTGGTGAAGCTTACAACCATCTGAATGGTACTGTCTATGGTGGCTACTGAAGATCTCTTCCTTGAGCAGTTAGATGTGAAGACAACTTTTCTTCATGGAGATATTGAAGAAGACATCTATATGCATCAACCTGAAGGGTTCGTGGTACAGGAAAAAGAAGTCAGTTTACAGATTGAAGAAGAGTTTGTATGACCTGAAGTAAGTCCCTAGACAGTGGTATGAGAAATTTGACAATTTCATGCACAATGCAGATACAACAGATGTCAGACAGATCACTGTTGCTATGTCAGATATTTTGACAATTCCTATATCATTATATTGTTGTATGTGGTTGATATGCTTATTACATGTATTATTATTGAGGAGATCAATAATCTGAAAGAGCAGATGTCAGAGCACTTTGCAATGAAGGATTTGAGAGAAGATCAATAATCTGAAGGAACAAAAGTCAGAGCACTTTGCAATGAAGGATTTGGGAGCGGACAAAACAAATCCTTGGTATGAGAATTGTCAGAGATAGAGTCAGAGGCATGTTGAGACTCTCTCAGGCTGAGTATGTGAAAAAGGTACTTAGCAGGTTCAACATGGATAAAGTCAAACCAGTTGACGCACCCTTGGGAAGTCACTTCAGACTCAACAAGAATCAGTCACCTAATTCAGAGGAAGAATGAGATCACATGAGTAAACATGAGTAAGGTTCCTTATGCTTCATTATTGGTTCACTTATGTATGTTATGGTTTACACCAGACCGAATATTACCCATGCAGTAGGAGTTGTTATTAGATACATGAGTAATCCTGGAAAGGAACATTGGGAAACAGTGAAGTGTATCTTGAGGTACCTAAGAGGCTCTGCAAAAACTCGCTTGCGTTTCTCAAGAAAGAATTCAGAGGTACGGGGCTATGTTGATGCTGATCTAGCTGGAGAAATTGATACCAAAAGAAGTACTACAGGCTATATTTATACTATTGGTGACACTGCAGTATCATGGGGCTCTAATCTGCAGAAGACAATTTCATTGTCTACTACAGAAGCTGAGTACATAACAATGTCAGAGGCTGCAAAAGAGATGATATGACTACAGGGCTTCTTGAAAGAATTAGGCAAGAAGGATCAGATGTGCATACTCTATAGTGATAGTCAAAGCGTCATATTCCTTGTCAGGAATCCAACATTTCAGTCCAGGACAAAGCACATTCAGATCAGGTATCACTTCATACGGTCATTGTTGGATGACGGACAACTGTTGCTTGAGAAAATTTGTGGAAGCCAGAACCCTGCTGATATGTTGACAAAGAGTGTTACACTTGAGAAACTGAAGTTGTGTGTAGCTTCAGTTGGTCTTCTAGTGTGAAGACATGGGTCTTGAGTTGCAGAGGTGGAGGATTCATGTTTGAAGAAAAGGGCGACGCTACTAATATAGGATATCAGTTTGAGTAAGAAGACGTTGTAGTCTGNCAATTACATGCAAACTACCCAAAACTTGCTATTTAAAAATCAAATTGTCATGTCCTAATTGTGTCATCAGATAGTTACGTTTGATGTGATCAAATTATTTAAGACTTTTTTTTTTTTTAATCTTGTCTACCGGTGGAGCTACTCCAACTCTGTCGCAGGTATATTCATTTCGCATTGTCTTCTAGTGTAAAGCCACTCATCCACTTTTGAGCATTTTCAGCTCATCAACACTTAATTTTATGCAATAATTAAATCATAAGCTATAGTAAATTTCAATGACTATTTCATTGGTTACTCCGAAATCATAATCACTATGAATACCTATTCTACTACTGCTACAATATTTTTATTTATATCCCCTCCAATAATAAAAATTCATCTAGGTTATTCCAAAAATTTTATTTTGAACACACATTTATTCCTACTTGGGGAGCATAAGCTTACAATTAAGAATTTTAGTATCAAAAATAGTGTTTAAAGATATAATTTCATCTCTAATTATGTTAACTTTTGCAATGTTATCTTTCAAACTCGTTTCTATAATTACACGTCATTTCTACTACGACACCAATTTGCATACAACAAGTCTTTATCCCACTAAGTGGGGTCCGTTACATGTGTTCTTTTTCTCCATTGCATCTTTGTTAGTGNAAACGGAGCCACCCCATTTTGAGATTCCTCAAAAAAATGCCAAAAAACCTTCAGATTTTCACAAAGAGAACATCCAAGCTTTCAGATTTTCACAAAGCCCAAGATTTCAGATTTTTCACAAAGAGAACACCAAACTTTCAGATTTTCACAAAGACAACACCCAAGCTTTCAGATTTTCACAAAGATATAGCACCAAAGCTACAAGTGTTAAGCACTGCCATGAGCTAAGAAAACATAAAATCCATCCATAACCCAAGCCGGTCGAAACAAATTTCAGAAGATAAAAGGACATGATTTCCCATTTTTCTACATCCTCCAGCAATTATATGAGCCCTTTCTAAGCATGCTAATATGGGGGTTCCAATGCATTTAACCATGTATATCAGTAAAGCAGTGAAATAGAGAGCAGGTAAGGAGTGTAGGCTGCCCTAAAAGTTCCAAAGAGACCACCATTTAAGCATGCTAAGCAACAAGTGAGATGATCTCATCGGATGATAACGCTTTGTCTAAACATAACAAACTACTAAAAGAGAAACAAGGACAACTTTCAAGCTTCTGAGCCGCATAAACCCAAACCATAAACATTTCAAACTTTCCAAATGATGTTTTCAATGATTTCAAAACTTCATAAAATAAGGCTTTCAAATTTTTGAACTGCATAAACCTATACCCCAAAGGAAAACTATTTATCTCATGCACACCAAGCAACCAATAAGAGCATTGAACGACCAAGGGAAAGAAAAGATGATTACCTCACCTGAGCTTTACCCACAAAATTTCTAGGAGACCTCAAGCCCACACAAAATGAACCAGACAGGGAGAGTCCAATAACAACCCAAAATCATGGCAGCACCTTCCCCTCTCCAGAATTATAACAACCCCAAAACCCTCCCCAAGTGGGTTTATATAGGCAAAGAAGAAAGGAGAAGATTACCTGAACTCACCTGGGGGTAAATCGATGCTTGAAGGCGACAGGCCAGAAGCGACACGAGGCGGAAGGGGTGGGCAGGAAGCAAAAGCGCGGCACGGAGCGTGGTGAGGGTAGGTGGAAGTTTTACTAGAGCACGGGGAGGGGACCTCGAGGACAAAGCCGCTCGAAGAAGAGAAGTTCACGAACTTGGCCCTAGGGTCTCACCTGGGGTACGACTGAAGAAGGGGATAAGGGGCGGGCTCGACTAGGGCTCCTGATCAGGAAGAAAAGGATCTGGCTCGGGCAAGAGAGGCGCGACACGAAGAGCTAGAGCATGGGATGGTTCACGAGCGGGAAAAGGAGCAGATGGGTGCGTGAGTTTGGTTTAGGGATTAAAAAAAATGAATTTTTTTCTTTTTTTTGTTTTACAATATTTAATATTTAAAACTCTCCAATTCATGTGATATTCGTTCGTGCACGGAACTACTTCAAAATGAGTGTCTTCTCTAGGTGTTTTCGACGTTCTAGACGTGCTAACGCAGTCCGTTTCGTCATTCGGGGTCGTCCGGGTAACATTGTCACAATCAGGTCAAAAATGCGTCGAATTCAATTCTCGCCAAAATTCTGGTCCGCGATCGATTGTTTCAAAAAATTTATTTGTTTTCGACAAATAACGGTGCAGACGATGTGAATTGTAGTAATCAAACATGTCGACCGGACGAATCACAAAATTTGTGCGTGCGAAGGTGTAAATTGTGCATAAGGCAATCTTAGGGCTTAATGATCCTATAGGGACTCCTTTTAAGTTTCGTCATGTTAGTTTCAAACTCCAAGTGCTAGAGGCCGAGACCACACATGCGAAACTCCAAAAGGTAAAGAAGTAGGTTGGAATTCTAAAATGAGGCGGGTCCGATTTCTAAGGCTCTGAGATATTCAAAGGAAGAACCCTAAGGCTAGACCCTAAACTCTAAGAAGAAAACTAGACCTCACTAAAAATGAGGTCAACACCGTCCAAATTGATCTGAAAAATTATTGGACCATAAAAATCATGTTGCTATCCTTTACATGTTAACACATGCCTTGGCCAAATGTCACTCTAATTTTGGGAAGAAAAAACACATTCGACACATTTTTTATCATGCTAGGGCACGCATGGCATTATAAAACTTATCGAGGCTTGTTAGAGGTGAATATGTCTCCAACATGTGTCCAACGCAGACATTGAAGGCTATTTAAAGTGACAGCTCTTTGTAGATTTTAACTTTATATTTATAAGGACTTCTTTCTTTTCTTCATCTAATTAGCAGCAATAAAAGCATGATTGGCTTTATCTCGGTTATTTGGGGTTGGTTTAGAAATCTTCCACAACCAGACACCTGTGAAAACATATGTTTCTCCATGACTGGCTTTATCTCACATAAAGCCAATCTCAAATAGTCATTTCCTATGTGTTTACATCTCAGCAACATTTTTCAACAAACCAAATGGCCCGTAAATAAATCTAAAAGACATGCAAGCCTATTTAGGCCTGGTTAAACAAATTTTTTTTAATAAAGCCTTTGGCTAATAGTTATTTGGCTTTTGAATTCTTAAACTTAAATCATAGCTTAACATGTTGTATCTTACATTAGCCATACATATATCATAATACAGCTTTCAATACGTTTGTTCGAGTATCTTCTTAATTGTTCTATACAAAATAATGTTACATTTCTTCTGAGCTACTGAGAGAACTAAAATGATGCTTATTCGTCAAATTTTAGTTGGAGAAGAGGTATTACCCTGGGAATTGAATTCTTTTTACAAAATGAAGATGGCTGAAGGAAAAGAATTTTAAATGAAACAATGTTAAGTTAATTGTTACTTGAAATACATTTTTTTGTTGGGTGAAAGTTTTGTTATGGTAATTTTGATCGAAGTTGGACCTTTGCAACATGTCAAATAGTTCAGGTTTGAAATTCCTGTGAACACATACTTTTATCTATAGAAAAATACTTTTTGCATTCAGGCAGCCAGGGAAACTGGGGCACTCAAAGAAGCGAAGGATAAACTTGAAAAAACAGTGGAGGAGCTTACATGGCGTTTACAGTTGGAGAAGCGGTTAAGGGTAATTATCATCCTTTAAATTTTACGCTTTTTATAATATAAAAAATTGCTTGGAAATTTAATTTTCTTTACCTATGGGGGAAAACACCCAAGAATATGTCATGCGTGACAGCAGATTGAGCTTGCTTTTTCATTTATCATTTCTTGAAAATTAGCAAAGAATCATAAATCTATTTTAGGGGGGTAGCTTTTATGTATAAGTTATGGCATTTCAATAATGGCAATTAAAGTTTCAAACATGAAACTATGACTAGATTATTGTATTATTTTTATCAATTCCAGTGACTCTTCCCTATTACAGACAGACTTGGAGGAAGCAAAAGCACAGGAGATTGCAAAGTTGCAGAGCTCTTTGCAAGTGCTACAGAGTAAGGTGAACGAGACTTATGCATTACTTGCTAAGGAGCGAGAGGCTATGAAAAAAGCAATTGAAGAAGCACCTGCTATTATCAAAGAAACTACTGTGCTTGTTCAAGATACTGAGAAAGTTGATTCATTGAGCGCTGAGGTTGAAAAGCTGAAGGTAATAGCCTTGTAAAGTTTTATTGGGAATATAATATAACAGTTTTTTTTAATAATATTCTGTTTGATTGATGATTTTACATCATCATCATCATCATCATCATCATGAACTTATCTCAACTACTGTTTGGTTACTTTTTGAATCCTCCTTTTTTATTCATTTATTTTGAAAGTTATTTGTGGTGTTAAACCTATTTTTTGGCAAATTATTTTGAGCAAATTCTATCTTGTAATCTTAGGTCTGCTTCTTATTTTTCTTAACCTTTGATATTAGATTTTTCTACTCATCTAATGATGCATTTTTGTTATAAGTTATACATTTTCAAAACACCTTGGCCTATGTTCAATTATCTTACCCTCCTCAATTGAGTCACTTCAACCATTCCTTTAATAGTATCATTTCTTTAATATAATCATTCCTTAATTTACCTTATCTAATTTTTTTTAATATCCCTTTATAATTTTACCACATATCATTCTCAACTTTCTCATTTCCACAGCACTCGGCTTAAATATTATATTTTTAATGTCCAACATTCAGATCTAACAACATCATCAGGTAAATTGCGTTATATAAAATTTATTTTAAATTTTCATGATATCAACTTATCACATGAAACTCTAATTAGCCATCCAGTTGTAACTCTAGAAGTTGTATATTCATCTATATTTGTATTCTTATCTACAATAGATGCATGATACTTGAGCCTTTCACACTAGCTATCATCTTATTTTCTAGTTATATCTAGTAAAATTAAATAATATATGCTCAATATTTGCTCTAATGCTTTTAAGTCCTCCATCTTTTATGCATTTGTTCATTCATATAGTTTTTCATTTATTTCAGTGAATTTCTCACTAAGAACAGATATATGCAACCAAGGCACATAACTATAAATATCATATATAAGCATTTTTTAATTCATATGAAAAGATATGAACTCAATGCTAATTGTAAACTCTTGTTTCTCTCCACAACTATTTCTAATATTGAATGTATGTATGTATATATATATACATACATACACGTAACAGTCGGCGTGTATGAATTAAAAAATGCTATATATATGATATATATATATATATATACATACATACATTCAATATTAGAAATAGTTGTGGAGAGAAACAAGAGTTTACAATTAGCATTGAGTTCATATCTTTTCATATGAATTAAAAAATGCTTATATATGATATTTTTTTTATGACGAACGCGAAGCACTGCAACACAGCTCTGCCGCCAGAAACACGATGATGCAATGATGCGAGCACTTCAACGTCGACGACGAAACAGAGAAATAGACGACGCGAGAGATCTCGTGTAGCAGACGCTAGGGTTCTACATGAGGTGTAGCCCTAGCAAAGCAGAACATATATATGACCCTCCTTTGTGTTGCATGACATGACTGGGTCGTCCCGACGTTAACTTCTTGACGCTCTCAGTAGGAGATGCCGTTCACATTATCAGCAAGTGACGCCGACTGTTACGTGATTTCAGGATTCGGCAGGAGACGCCGACTGCTACGGGATTTCGGGACTCGGCAGGAGACGCCGACATCTACGGGATCTGCTATGGCCTCGACGATGTGTTCCTATGCCAATACACTGACCAACGATTTTCCTATTCCTACACTGTTGACATCGCTTTCGTTCGAGGCGCAATTTTCCCCTCCTTAGTAGCCTATGATTTAGCCGTAGGACCTTTCTGTCGACTACCCCTAGAAAACTAGTGAAGGAGCCCTCCTCGTTAGCAATTCTGAACTTTTCTTCGCTCGATTTGACGTTCCATATAGTAGTTTTGACCGCTATTACTTAGCAGGTAAGGCTACTCCGAAGGAACGCAGAGATTATTTCTATAGAAATGTCGGTCTTAGGATTGACTATACTCGTTGATTTGACACCGTCTTCATCTGCACCGTCCTGTTTGATTGAACTCATACTGAAATTTTGATAGGATTCGAACTGCGACGTGTTTTTTACTCGATCGACGACAAGGTTGCCCGGATGACTCTAGATGACGAAACAAACTACGCCGATGTGTCCGGAACATCGATTTTGCCTAGGGGGGACGTTCGTTTCATTGCGACGGTGCGTCTTGGGGAAAATACATATTTAAATGTTAATTATAATAATAAATAATATTTTAGTATTATTATTATTATAATTAATAACTTATATTAAAAATATTTTACTTAATTTCATTTTCCCCTCTCTCGTTTCTTGCTCTCGTGCTCGTGGACCTCTGCCCTAGCCGCGGTTCGCTCGGTTTTGCCTGATCCGCTCCTTCGTGCCATTGGAGTCTCGCTCCCGCGCTCGTTCCTCTCGCACGCGAGACAATCTCTCAGACGACCCCATCCCCTTATCATTGTCGAGGATCCTATCCTCTGCGAGGATCGTATCATCTGTTCTTGACTCTCCTTGCCGCAAAGCGTGGCCTCTGCGAGGATCTCATCCTTTGCGCTCGATCCCTCTGTCGTATCTTCTTAATCATACTTCTCCTTCTTTATTAAAAGCTCATATTTGTAGCCTTGGAGGTGGAAAAAAAAATTTCAAGGGAGGAAATCCTGCCATTTTTCTTTCTCACTCATTTCTTTGATTTTCTGGTGTTCGAATTGGTTTCCTCTTAATGTTGGAAGAGGAATTGAAGTTGGGGAGTGCCTTTAAAGTTCCTGTATTACTTTCTTTTTGCTTCGAGGAGGTACTTTTTCCCCTTTTGCGCCTTGCCTCTTTTCGGTTTGGCTCTCTGCCGAGTCTTTGTTAGCTTGATACAATGGATAATATGGCATGTTAGCTTAGTGTTGCACTTATATTTTTAAAAGGCATGTTACTCCAGCGTTTAGAGATGGAAGTATGAGCATGTTCTAGGGATTGAACTTGATTACTTGCTTAAAATGGTGGAAATATAACACGATATAAGTACTTCTCTTTTCTCTACTTGCTTGAGATGAAACTATGACATATTTCTATTATTGTGAATAAGAAGGTTGAAACGTGGCTTTGAGACGATGTTAGCTCCTCTTTTCTCTTTTTGTTCAAAAGCAAGTTGGAATAATTGAAAATGTAGCTTTGTGCTGATGTTGGCTCCTCTTGCAAGCATGTTGGGACATCTATTATGAGGCTTTTCATCTATTCTTATTTAGCATGAGATATCAGAGAGTTTATTTGTTCTTTCATGCATGTTTGGGGGCTCGATTTTGGCTTCTTATGGCTCTTCCTTGCTTGAAATACACGTCATGAGAAGATTTATTTAATTCAACAAATCTTGTAACTTACTTTGGTGGTTGGGTTTAGCACCTCATGAGGTATCACTTTGTTTAAACTTCTAGTTGAAGTTGTTTCATGCTTGGGAATATTTAAGTTGGGGGTCTAAATATACTCTTTATATTGTTGCTCTTGTTTAAGACGTATGTTGGCTCTATATCTTGATGTTTCAGAAAGAGTCTGAACTGTTCCTTCGATTCTAAATGGATCAGTTTCACCTTGAAGTAGCCGGAACTTTAATTTCTGTTAAAGCTTGAGTTTATATCGATGCTTGGGTCCTGTTTTAGCCCTGTTAGGCTCGGTTTTGGCTTGAGTTGGGAGCTCGGTTTGCTTGTCTTAGTTCCCACCCGAGAGCCTGTTGTAGTGTTCATTCCTGCCCCTGCTCAATAGTTTTGGAAGGGTTCGGTTCTATTTGCTTTGGCCCCTGCTGGGCTCGGTNTGCCCATGGAAGGTGGGTCCCGCCACCATTAAAGAAGGAGAGGAAATTGCATTTGATGTGAAGTGCAACTTGTAGGCGGTTCTCATTTTTTTTTGGTTTTTCCTTCTTCACGTATGAAACTCAGGAAAGAATTTTCTAGGCTTCTACGATAGAGCTCCAAGTGCGAAGAAAAAGCTTGGTTCGGCTCTCTCAAACTTCTTCTGCCTTCGTTTGAATCTCCCGTACGACGTGAGAAAAGAAGGCGTGACTTCGCCTGCGGCTTACACGTGAAGTAGAAGGGATTAAATCCAATTTCCGATTGGATTGGAATTGCAAGGCATCGCCGGTTCGACCTTCTTCTTCTTTGGTGTGTTTCTTCGGTGTTGGCTTACGACAATAAGAAGGAAGAATCACAAGTGCTCCTCTCTGTGGTTTGTAGAAAGAAATCCTTCTTGTAAATATTGAAACTGGTGTAATTTCCTTAATTAGTAAAAATCCACTAAACTCCGTGGATGTAGTTAATTTGTCAAACCACGTAAATATGTTTGTTCTTTTGGTGTGAATTTTCTCATTCTATTTTTTGCTTCATCATCGATCGTTTTAAATTTCAAATATACCACAACATAAACCAAATGAAAAATAATTTATAATTTTAAATTCTTAAATTTTATAGTCTTACTTAAGGTAGATAAATTTATTTGGTTCTTATAGTTAGTGTCAAGTGCCAAGCAGGTTGTGTATGGCTATGCAACCTTAAATGTTGCATGCTAGATGGTACATAAGATCAATCAATACGAAAGCCTAATTCACCCAATAAGGGCGGTGATTGTCACAGGTTAGATCCCCCTTTTTATGTAATGGCAAAAGCCACAGTGGAAGAAATAGAATTATCAATATGATGCTTTAATATATGTATATGGTTCTCCTAATAGTTAAGTATACTACTTGGAATTTTATCGATGTTGTTTTAATAAGTGCAATGATTGACTAAGGCATTATGGTAATTGATAATTTTTTTTTTTTTT
>JXCR01123878.1:13882-42082 GCA_002079205.1 Phalaenopsis hybrid cultivar | reverse complement strand
TTTCATAGTGTTGCTTAATTTGTTATGAATTTTAGAAGTTTTCTTATATTTTTTTATTTATTCAATTTTTTTATTGAATCTCCACACAGATGATAAGTGACATCCCATAATGTGCCACTTAACCTATTGGGAGAGAAAATCCTGTCTATCATTATTTATGCATCTCATTTGTAAGTAATCATACGCACGATCAAATGACCGGATCATAACCATCAGCTTCTAGAACATGAAAATGGACAATATTTGTTCATCCTCCCTGCGTGGAAGATTAACCAAAGCTAGTCAACAATAATCGCTTGAATCAAAGAATCAACGCCATGAAACACAGATCTAATCAAGTAAAAACCATCATTTGAGCACATCATATAAATCCAACGACTACGATCCTATAGTATTATAGCTTCTCTCACAAAAGACACTATTACAAAGAGTATTAGATCTAAGTTTTAAAGATTAACTTGAATTTAGAGGTGATCCAAGTAATTGGGTCCATTGGAATGGTCATCTAGGTCCCTCAAGCAATCCTCCAAGGTTAAAAGCAAGCTCTAATGTCTCTGATTGGATTCTTGATCAACAAGTGGCGAGGTGTTGTGATAATGGGGTATGGAGTCTAATCCACTAAGGAAATAGTAAGAGGAACTGGTTTTAAATATCACTGAAGCTTAAGGTAACTTCAATTAGGAAAATTAAGCAGTGGAATATTAAATTTCATGGTGTATTGACCTAACCTGCACTTACGTAGTTAATTAAGTTCTAAAAGATAGCAAAAAACTTGACCCAATTTATATTTAGCGGCTAGTGTGCAAAATAAGTTTGTTATATAATTTAGAGTTTTAATTAATGGTTTACACACTAGGGGTACTACTCAAGTATACATATCATTTCAATTAATATAGAATTTTCTTTAAAATCCTCAATATCGAAACCCACAAAAAAGAATAGAATTTCTATTTCAAGTTAGAAGAATTTCTATGTTGACTGCAAACAAAATATGTAGGAGAATAATATCAAAATATTTATAAAGGGCTAAAAACTAAAGTTTGCTAACTCTAATTTAAAACTAAAAGTAAATGCAATTTTTCTAAACTAGTTATGTGTAAAGGAGTTCGAATAATATGAAAAGTTTTTCCCCTTACAAAGAGATTATAATCAGCGTAGAAATCAAATATTTAAAATTTAAAACATGATTTTGTGACAAATAGGAACATACATATTTTTTATCCTCTCTCGAGTGCATAAAGAACATTGACTAATCTAAAGTTAAGTTCTTAATTGATATGATTATGCTAAACAGATTCTAGCCTCATTCATCCAGATTACCCACTGTGCCCTCTCTATAGGACTAATCGGACCTTAGTTTCCAAACTAAAGACCAAATTGGTTAAGATTCTAGCCTGTCACTCTAGAATCACCAATTCTTCACTCATCAAAATTTATCTCCCTATATATTTGAAATCCCCTTAGAACTTTATTCCCCTCATCTTAAGGTGAGTGTGACAATCACTAATTGGGTGAAATCATAGCCCTCTCTGGTAATTATGTTTCACGACGGATTTTAACATCACAAATGACCAGTTTGCAAAGTAGATGAAGAACCGGTGAAAATACCATCACAAATTTTGCAATAAAAGAAATCTTCAAAACATTATAATCCCACACATAATTATTTATTATTGGAAGGAGAGATATTAAAAAACTATTTAGAATTTATGAGGATAACAAAACAAAACATGATATATATTAAAAACCAAGTTTATACAAAATTAAAAAAAAAAAAATACAAAGTACTTATCTTAGACTTCTCCCAAAGAAAATTCTTCTGAAGTTACTTTAATGTCTTCTTCCTCCAATACACACCAAAATAAGACTCTAACTCACACACCCACATGACTCATGCAAAGACTACACTTCTTTGAATGAGCGTGGGGCCTTGAGGAGCAAGAGACCCAAGTTCATGAAAAATGCAAACTATTGAATGGTGTTACATACCCCGTGTTGCCCCACCTCCAAGAATAGGGGGTTGGCCATTGGCCATCCTCTTGAAAAGGAAGAAAACCACTAAAAGCAAGAGGAGAAAGTAGAGCCCCACAAAAGAAGAAAAAGGAATCTCATAGATAAGAACAAAAAAACAGTTTTTTTTTTTAAAAGTTTTTTTATATACAACTTGACATATGAATGAAAAACCATATTTCACTTTTTAAAAATTAAATTAGTAATTTTTTTTTTTTTTGATATAGTATGAAAGATTTATATAATATAAATATAAAAATAAAAATTTAGGTGTTAGACATATGCTTAGTAATTGGGTTTTATGTATGTAAATGTCCCTCAAAGAAACTAATTGTAAACTCATATGCACACTCAAATATCCAAAAGCTCGAACCTAAAACCTGTCTCGCGAAAGCCGGAANTTTCCAATGAGATCTCGAAATGAGATTCCTTTGACTTATTATTACTGCATTTTTTTTATTCTTCTCTTCCTCAGAGCTATCTTCCGAGTCAATGCTGATGATCGAATCCTTCAACTAAAAAACATTGCTATTTTTTCCTCGCCCTTATCCCAGGCCTAGGTCTTGGATGCAAGTGCTGGAAAAATTTCCACTCTCTCGTTGTAAAGGAGCGATGAGAGGTCGTTGAACCAAAACCGGATGGTTCTAATCTTGTAGACATTTCGGATTTTCAATTCTTTTTGGTATGCTGTCTCTGGAGAAGACCGTTTTCTTAGGGGAGCATAGTAAGCGACATCTCCATGAATGCCTATTTTATGTATTGAGAATGTCTGTAAATCTCACTTTATGCAACACTCTTATCCATCTTCATAGTATTTTATACATTGGTGCAGAGACAAAGAGACCATCTTGTAGTCGTGAATTCATGATTAACCCAAAAGAGCATTGAACGAAGTCTCAGAGTCAATGATATACAACTTTGCCAATTTTACTAAATCGCCCATCTTCATCCACATAATAATTAGTCAAGATTACTCATTGATAGCAAAATGAGAGTCAATTTCTTTTACTATATTTGGCAATTGAGTATATAGTAACAATGACAAAAAAACACCTTGCTGTAGTCCATGTTATTTTTCAATTTAATGAAAGAAATTATCGAACAAGCCAATAACAAAAGCACCCAAAAGCTTTAAATTCAAGAAATTTCTAATATCAACCATAGATGATTTTTTGAATGAGAAGCTACCCACAATAGTGAACATAAAAGGAGCATCAAGTGATTCAATATCTGTATAAAAAAATCATAAATACAAGCATACCTTTAAAAGGAGGTCTAATCTAAAGTTTAGAAAAAAACCCACCATCCTTACAAGCCAAAGCTTCTTTGAATGAGGGCGGGGCCTTGAGAGGAGCAAGAGACCCAAGTTTATGACAAATGCAAACTATTAGGATGGTGTTGAATACCCCGTGTTGCCCCACCTCCAACAATAGGAGGTTGGCCATTGGCCAAGCTCTTGAAAATGAAGAAAACCACTGAAGGCAAACAAAAGAAGAAAAAGGAATCTCATAGAGAAGGAGAAAAAAAAGCTCTTTTGCAATTTTTCTTAAATATACCACTTGACATGTGAATGAAAAACCATATTTCACTTTTTAAAAATTAAAGTAGTAATTTTTTTTTTCTTTATGTAGTATGAAAGATTTATATAATACAAATATAAAGATAAAAATTTAGGTGTTAGACATATACTTAGCAATTGGGTTTTATGTATGTAAATGCCCCTCAAAGAAATTAATTGTAAACTCATATGCACTGAAAAAATTTGCGTGCGATAGACTTACACAGCGCTGCGTGCGATATTGAGGTTATACGGAGGGTACAAGGGGGTTACATCCGCGGTATAAACCCTTGTAACCTTCCTGCAACTTCCTGTAACCTATCTGTACCTTAAAATAAGTTTCACACTTCTGTTATCATATATTAAGAGATTACACGTAAGTTACAGGGAAGTTACAAGTAGGTTACAAAGACTTATACCATGGATGTAACCCCCTTGTACCATCGGTATATCCTAATATCACACACAGCGCAGCGCACGCCTACAATTTTTTTCCCATATGCACACTGAAATATCCAAAAGCCGGAACCTAAAACCTGTATCGTGAAAGCCAGAGCTTGTATTGCCATTTCAGCTCTTTTGCTCTAAACCGGGGTTGCATGTTATTTTACCGGGGTTTCCTTTTCAATCTCGTCCAATAATTCTGGAACTCCCGCCATTGCTCTAAACCTCTCGCATACCCTAATTTCCCTTCAACTCGCCCCAATTTTCTCACTTTGACTGCTCCACCGTCTTGCTCCTCATGGCTGCAGAGATCCCTTTCACGGCTCCGGATCTTATTTCCCCAATCTGCGATCGTAGTCCAACTGCGAGCCCCGATGGCGACAACCCTGGTGCTTCTGGGGAGAATGCTAGAATGGTTAAGCCCCGGTTTTCGCCGTTGACTGTCTCTGCCACTCCCAGGAGCAAGGAAAACACGAATTCCGCCTCGCTCGATGGGATCTGCAATTCAACACTTAGATCGGGGCATACTTGGAAGAAACAGCTGATTGAAAATGGCGGCCCGAGGCGCTCACCTAGAACGGCGGCGAGTTTGCCAGAACTGTCCTCTGAGAAGAAAAGGTCAAGTATGTCGGCCGATCTACCGACTTCTGAGCGTTTAAGGGACTTTTCAGGTTCCAAGTTGAAGAAAAATTCTTCTTCAAGTTTAAAGAATCTGGAGCGTGTTAATGGATCTACACGCTTCATTGGCGAACCTGTGCTCGATGAGGAAGCTAGGCGGAGGTGGCCTCATCATTATGCGCGCCAGGTGAGGGTACAATTCATTANCAAGTTGAAGAAAAATTCTTCTTCAAGTTTAAAGAATCTGGAGCGTGTTAATGGATCTACACGCTTCATTGGTGAACCTGTGCTCGATGAGGAAGCTAGGCGGAGGTGGCCTCATCATTATGTGCGCCAGGTGAGGGTACAATTCATTCTCATATTTTAAAACATTATTTTTTTTGCAAGTATTCAATTCTTTTTGTGTTTTGTTTTGCTCATTTAAGATATGCACTCTTCTTACCCCTTGAGTGGAGCTCGGATCATCAATTTGGTTGTAACAACCGTGCTTTGATATTGATCTCTTTTGAAATGTTGATGGTTGCTCCACCTTTATTTGGAGGTTTTAGAATTGCTTTGCGTGTTATCAGGTTTAGAAAGTAATTTCTACTAGTGAATGTCTAAAGGCCCAGCCGGTTATAGTTCGTCCANGTGAACCTGTGCTCGATGAGGAAGCTAGGCGGAGGTGGCCTCATCATTATGTGCGCCAGGTGAGGGTACAATCCATTCTCATATTTTAAAACATTATTTTTTTTTTGTAAGTATTCAATTCTTTTTGTGTTTTGTTTTGCTCATTTAAGATATGCACTCTTCTTACCCCTTGAGTGGAGCTCGGATCATCAATTTGGTTGCTTTGATATTGATCTCTTTTGAAATGTTGATGGTTGCTCCACCTTTATTTGGAGGTTTTAGAATTGCTTTGCGGGTTATCAGGTTTAGAAAGTAATTTCTACTAGTGAATGTCTAAAGGCCCTTTAAGAACCTCAACCGGTTATAGTTCGCCCCTTATAGTTCAGTGTATGAGGCTATCCGTTATTCTAGATAGGTGGCTATATTGATTAAATTTCCCTGTTCAAAAGCAGTTTGGTGAAAGACAATGAGGCGAATAAGTCCGTGTAGGTTGGGATCAAAGTTCTTGGAATGACTCAGGGGGTATGATGAATTGATTGCATCATACTATTCTGGGTTTTAAAATTACAACAAAGAAGATAAAAGTCTGAAGTTTTTGTATCTTTTTAAAAATGGCCACAATTTTTGAATTTGCCATTCATTCATGTTATTCTCAGGAATAAAAGGGCAATTTATAAATATAAATCGAAAATCATATGACAATAAACTTAGATTGTTGGTATGGTAAAGGATAATAATGTTTGTAACAAGTCATTGAAATAAAATAATATAGATTAAGCTTTAATCGAATGACTTGAAGAATCCCTAGCAGCCATTTTGCCATAGTTGTTCTAATCCGAACGTAACATATTCATCTACTTGATTTGATTGGATTTTTGATATTGGAATGTGCAAAAGGTTGATGCCTCCATTTAGAATCTTTTGATATTTCTATGCTTTCAAGGTTTGATGCCAACTTTATATTGTCTCTTATCATTGACATTTTCATCAAAAGTTATGATATTCCATTGTAAAAGTTTGTTGTTGCAACTCCCAAGGAAGAATGCTATTGATGATTGGAGATAGAATGTACCACTTTTTCAGAAGCCTTGGGTCCACATTCTCTTATGCCAGCTTCTCTACATTATCTTTTAGTTTGTCATCGAGGATATCACTTGATTTTCAAAAAGTTGCTTTGTCTTTACAATCTTTAGGTGAACCTTGAATATACATGTCAACATTGTAAAATGACACACATCATGGCATATGACAAGACAACTACAAATTTGGTATTACTTGAGGTAGAATCTCGGTGGATCGTGATAGCAAAGACCGCTCTATCACATATAATTTTCCATTGTAAATTTAAGTTTCCTGTAAAGGATTTTGCTCATTATCCTTCAAAATTGTAATTCAGGTTGTTAGTGCTAGCTATCTACATGACTAACATGGTTGCAACCCATGCACATTCCCTTGGGGGCCTAGTCCCCTAAGATTGCTCGACAGGAAAATGATAGGCTCAGACACCGTATTTTTAATGTGGATTCTGACTTAGAGGTGTTCAATCATAATTCTGCATATGATAGTTTTGCACCATTAAATTTTCAATTAACCATGATGATTAATTGTTTGAATCATTAATTTTTCTTGTATTAGATTGAATTACTATTGTGGGCCTGTGGAATGATCATTAGTAGGGCAAACTAATTTATTTCATTATGATTTAAATCCAACTCACATTCATTTTTGGTGGGTGAACAATTGAACACGTAGTGAATTCTACTTCATAATGATAGAAGTTGGCATCAAAGAATTAAAAAGCAATATGGTAGTGGCGTATTGTCTCCATTACATGCACTAAGTTGATTTTTAAGGTTAATGTATATTTTAAATTATGGTGATAATGATGATGATTATTTAAATAATGAGATTAATCTCATAAAATTATTATATTAAAAAAATATAATATTTTGATTGTAAAAAAATTAACATTTTGAATACTTGAACTTGAGTATTATTTTTTTGTTTTTATTATCATGGCGTTTCACCTTTTAATTTAATAATCTTTTATATTGAGCTATACTTTTAGTCATGTCTTTTTGAATATTTTTTGATATGTTTAAAGTGATGAGCCCCGTGCCATGCGTTACACACTATGGCTCCACGTAAGCTTTTGTGCTATGATGTTATTCACGATCGACAAGTATGATCCTTTTTTTTAAGCTGCCGACAAGTATGATCTTAAATTAGAACTCAAGAATAATCTTTAAAATTGCGCAATAGTGTATCAAGGCGTTTTTCATTTGTGAGATGAGGTTTAAACCTTGAGGCATTTTAAAATCTTTGATAAATTTGTAAATTAATAAATATTGTTTTAACTATATAGAGTGAAGCAAGAAATAGTATAATACATTAAGATTTATTGACGCATTAAAAAGTAATATAATAACATTCAAACTAAGAAAAATTAATAAATTGCGTAAAATTTGAAGTAGAACATTAATATCNATAATAACATTCAAACTAAGAAAAATTAATAAATTGCGTAAAATTTGAAGTAGAACATTAATATCATAACATCAAATGGATTATGCATACATAAAACTATCAAAGTAAGCCAAGATACTAAAATAAAATACTAAAATATCAAAATAAGTTCAACATTAATTTTTCTTTTTCACTTATATTATGCCCCAATTAAAAAACAATATAACAAGTTATCAACATTTATATTTTTAATTTTAAAGTCCTTATTACTCTCATACCCCAATTGATTTTTATTAGAATTATAAGCACAATGAATTGTTTATCTAGCGCTTTATTTTTAATCGTATGTATATTCTCTCATTTTTTATTATCTTTAATTCTAATTANCATTTATATTTTTAATTTTAAAGTCCTTATTACTCTCATACCCCAATTGATTTTTATTAGAATTATAAGCACGATGAATTGTTTATCTAGCGTTTTATTTTTAATCGTATGTATATTCTCTCATTTTTTATTATCTTTAATTCTTATTTTTTTTATTTTTTAATGAATAATCATCAATAAAAATATACATTAAAATAATAGTTATATTGATAATTAGAATTTTAACTACATAAACTTTTATTGATATCTTTCTCTTTTATTTCTTGTTATTTAGTGTGTCAGGTGTGAATGCTACTAGATGAGGTATATTGATAATAGTTTTAATTCTGTTTAAAAAAATATGGATAGCCTAAAAAAATTGAGTCATTTTTTGAGGTGAGGTGTACCTTGAGGTGCTCAAAATTTTTTTTTTTGTGTGGTAAAAAGTACTTAGGAGGGCCTCAAGATGCGTTTCATATTGCACAATTTTAAACAAGGCTTAAGAAGTTATCTTAATCCTCTTAAGTTATAATTTTTCAATTCTTTTGTTCATTCATTCATAGTTGATCAGTTCCTTGAGCATAAGGTCCTTTTCTATTTTGTGACCGACTCCTTTAGAACAAAAATGGCGTTGTTCAACTATATCTTAAAAGCCAAAATGCTCTTATAACTCTTCTNTTAAAAAAATATGGATAGCCTAAAAAAATTGAGTCATTTTTTGAGGTGAGGTGTACCTTGAGGTGCTCAAAAAAAAATTTTTTTTTGTGTGGTAAAAAGCACTTAGGAGGGCCTCAAGATGCGTTTCATATTGCACAATTTTAAACAAGGCTTAAGAAGTTATCTTAATCCTCTTAAGTTATAATTTTTCAATTCTTTTGTTCATTCATTCATAGTTGATCAGTTCCTTGAGCATAAGGTCCTTTTCTATTTTGTGACTGACTCCTTTATAACAAAAATGGCGTTGTTCAACTATATCTTAAAAGCTAAAATGCTCTTATAACTCTTCTCAACATTCCATCCAACATATCTGTCTAAGCCCTTATGCGCATGGTGTCATATGCCAGTAGGAAGTTGTCATGTTAGCAGGTTTTCCAATATTGTAGTCTTTTCACTTGACAAACAAAATGCTATCCAATATGAATCACTAATCACATTGAGCACTTGGCCTTGAAAACCATGTGCAAGCTCATCCATGCTTTTATTCCTACTTTTGATGGTTGCTTGTGGGGCATGTCCATCTCTGATATGTGCATACCTAGAGCAGTCTTCCATGAAGTCGAGGTAAAATCATGGGTAACCCCTTTCACATCTTCAATGCGTGCTAGTAGATAATATGGGTAAGAATTTAAGATTATGTTAAACACATTAACTAAATTAGTTCAAGCAATCTTGCCTTCTTGATCGACCTTACAAAGAATGGGGAGTCATGGCTTGCCTTGATATGATATTGCAGGGGAGCTTTGACCACTTCCCATATAATTCAGAATGTGAAATTGGACACATCCCCAACCTAACCTCACATCTTTGTATCCTCTGCTATGATTGGAGATGGTTTGTACTTCATCTTCTGCCTTGGGTGCCTCTGTAATAGATTTGAAGGCGAGACTATCTTCATTTGTGATGGCATTCAATAACTACAATAATTAGGAAATTCAATATGCTAGAAAGGACGGGACTATATTTTGTTGATAGGAAAGTAGGNTAGATTTGAAGGCGAGACTATCTTCATTTGTGATGGCATTCAATAACTACAATAATTAGGAAATTCAATATGATAGAAAGGACGGGACTATATTTTGTTGATAGGAAAGTAGTCAACTTTCTGTTTCTTCGGCGGCGTATTGAGCATCGCCATGCCTTTCACTCTCTTAGTATGGGGAGAAACTACGGTAACACCTTGGTGGATCTCTTATTACCTCGGAAAGAAGCAACTTAAGGTGATGATATCAATGTACTTGCCAAACATTTCTTAAGGGAAGCCTCTTTTGCTAAGGATGGTTTAGCAGCTGAACCATATATTAATTTAATAATATTGATCTCATTTATGACTATGAAGAGTGGATGATTGTAACAACAGAGCGTTCAATCCTAAGCTGGGATTGGGGATGTCTATTAGAAACGAGACCATTGTGGCACCTGCAATGACAGATTTTTTTTTTTTAAAATATAATAATAACAGCAACAAAAAACGGATACCGACACTTAGAGGAGACACCCTTGTAAGAAACTTATTTCTCGCTCCTTCCACATTTTTACCCACTGGAAAGCAGACGAGCGAGAGACAGCGAAAGAGATCGAGATCAGGAGANAACGGATACCGACACTTAGAGGAGACACCCTTGTAAGAAACTTATTTCTCGCTCCTTCCACATTTTTACCCATTGGAAAGCAGACGAGCGAGAGACAGCGAAAGAGATCGAGATCAGGAGGGAAGAGGAAGGAGTTGAGATTGTCCCTTACCTGTTTTGATGTCGAGAGGAAGAAGTTCGTGCGGCTTCGCGCAATTCTCTAGGTCGAGACTCGGCTGAAGAAAGAAGGGAGATTGTGCGGCTTGCGTGCAGTGGAAGAGGGGAGATTTTGCACGCGTGCTGTCTATCCCAAGCCACAGACGATCGAAGTTGTGGAGGAAGGGAGGAGGCGCGATATCAGCTTTGTGCTGGTGTGCTGAGTAGAAGCTGAGCCCTAGTTGAGCGCCTTTGACATTGTTGTCGTGCGCAGAGGAAGAGACGGAAGAAGCAGGCGTTGGCGGCGTTTCTGTTGGGACGAACCGCGACCGAAGAAGAGGTATATTTTAAATGATTTTAAAGATAAATGTTTATATCATATAAAATTACCCGCCGAGTATTGATAAGTGATGGGATATACTCTGCACATTAAAGAAATGATGTACATTAAAGAAATGATAAAGTGTGCCTTTGTGTATAATTTGAGGATATCTTCGAGTATACATATTTGAGAATATATTTGAGTACCAAAGTAATTAAATATATTAAATTAGTAAAAACTTACAATGAAAGAGAAATTGATAAAATTGAAGTTTTAATGAAATGAACTGAAATTTCTTTTGGCCATTTATGCATAACATAACATAAAAATTTAATGCATTTTAGATTATAGTTGCTCACTAAGTTATATTTATAGTTATAATTAATGTCTTATTTCAGGAGAAACAAAAAATTTAAGTTGATATATTTGGTAGGAGAGATTTGATTTACTTATTATTGATATATACTTGTTATGATATGTTTTTTAGTTTCTGTTTATTTTTTTCATCATTTATTGTTTAGTACGAATTTGAGATGTGATTTTTAGATTATGTTGTTGTTTCTATTTGTTTAATTTTATTGTATTTTGTTGATTAGTGATCTTTTTATATATTGAATGTTTCTAAAATATTTTGTGGAAAGGAAAATGTATTGTTCATATTGTCTGACCGGGGTGCCGACTTAGGGTCGGTTTGGGGCAGCTGTTGATTATTTGTAATCTGCTGATAAATCAATTATTCTGATAATTTGATAATCTGCAGATTATCATAATAAACTGACTTGCTGTTTGAAACAGCTTATTCAGAACGGCTTACTGAGAGCTGTTGTTGAATAAATGACCATTTTGCCCCTGTTTGGTTAAGTTGTTGGAACAAAACTGAAATTAGAACAAAAGTATATAATACAGAACCCAGAAATCATCAAAGATCAATTTGAAAGATAACATACAGTGGGAAATGTAAGAAAATAAATTAAGATCAGTAGCTTGGGGAAACTTGAAATAAAGAAATAGTCATTTGCGAAAATAGGATGGTGAAGGTTGATTTCATTCGACTCATTTTCTTGCTTGTAGAGAGAACATTAATTTAAAGTTGGTGTTGAAGTTTCTTAGGGGAAACTGAGGGAGCAGAATACAACTAGAAGAAAAATGAATTTCAAATCAACTGACTTCACCGTTTTTCAATTCCAATTACTCTTTGTTGCAAATATACCTGAAATTGATTTCAGCTCAGAACCATTCTCCACATATCCTATTTATAAACTACAATGCATGCATAATGCACAAGAAATTTACATTTGTTGCACACAATTCTTATGTATCTAAACTCACACCCACTTCCCTTCTACGGCAAGCAGGGAAACGAACCAAAGAAGACGAACTTCAAGTATCGTAGGGGAAATGAATCAGAAAGAAAAATCGAAATGGAAGGAGAGGGATATCGGGTATACTTTGCGTCGATCCTGGAAGGGCGAACTGAGGGAGCAGATGAGTGGAGGAGATCGATTCTTCTGGAAAGGCGGGCGAGAGAGATCTGTGAGGAGGCGAGGCGAGGGAGATCTGCGAGGAGGCGAGGCGAGGGATTTGCGATTCTCCCTACGAAGGAGCGGAGGAGATCCAAGGAGATCTTAGATACTCCTTTCCGCGAGATCGGGACGGCGATTCTCCAAGGAGGGCGAGCGAGATCTGAGGGCAGCGCTGTAATTGTTTCCTAATCGCAGAACTGATACGCGGGATGTGGGTAATATCCAGCTTGTGAGGATACAAAGAAAACAACGATAAGATAATGCCGTGGCATGAATAATTTGAGGCCAACACGATATTTAAACGAAAAGGTGGCATTTTCAAAACGCCTCCACACCGGCCTTAGTTAATTTTTAAGCATTGGGCTTGCGGCTAGTATTCGGCACAAAAGAAGTCTGAGATTATTCAGAGGCCTGCCCATGATAACCTCGGACGTCTTTGGTACGCAAATTTTTCTCCCGTCTAAACGCATCGTCACACTCGATATCCGTCCTCCGGTCTGTCTCGCTGCCTCTGCCCCGCAGTCCTTCGTCGTCGTCACCGGTAAGGTCTGTTTCGTTCTCGCCGCAGTCCTTCAGGGTCGTCGTCGCCGTTTGGAAGGTCTGTTTCGTTTTCGTTCTCGCCGCAGTCCTTCAGAAACGTCTGTTTCGTTTCTCTCGCAGTCCTCCGTCGCTGTTTTGAAGCAGAGAGTTTTTTCCCGTTTCGATTCTCTCGCAGTCCTTCGTCGCCTCTGCCTCTGAGTTACTACATGGGCGCAAGCTCGTCCTTTTCTCGGGCCCGAAGCAGAGAGTTTTTTTCTGCCCTCTGCTCGATCGGCTTTTGCTCTTCCGTCTGTAACTTCGCTTTCCTTCGCCTGCGCCTCCCTCACTTCGTACAGATCTTATGCTGCGGGTGTCCACGCCTCAAGTACACTTAAATTGTGCTCTTCCCTACTTTAATTGATTTGACGGAGGACATCGAGAAACCTGGCAGGAAGAATGAAAAACCAACAATCTTTTTCACGGAAGTTGAATATAATCAGCTTGCTTCTTCCTGTCGTTTGAATTTGGTCGGGAAATTTCTTTATGACCATCCCAAAATAGAGTTTATTCAGAAGTAATTTGAGCTTTTGCACCTTGTTAGGGGTGAAAAATTGGACTTTTAGATGGAAGACACATTCTTATTCAATTTAATAATGAAGAGAGATTACACACGCTAATTTGCTAGAAGATTAATCTGGATTGATAATAGAGCAATGAAGATTTTGAAATGGTCGGTGTATTTTGACCCACAGACAGAATCACTAATCATTCCAGTTTGGATTCGCCTCATTGGTCTGAAATTTCATTATTTTATTCAAAAAGTGTTGTATACTATTTTCTTAGCCTATAGTAAGCCGCTCAAAACAGACATTCTCACTTTTAATATTTTTTGTCAATCTGAAACCAGGTTACTTGATGAAAGAAATATCACTTCAATCTCTTATGAGGAAATTTGGTTAGATATATAACACCATTAATATTGACAAAGGTTATGGTTAGGCTTTTCCCTTCATATTGCTCAAATTATCGTATGTTCGAGCACTCTAGTTCTCAATGTCACCATCTACACCTCCATCTCTGACCAAAGAAGCAAAGTGCTCAGCCAGAGGCAATGATTCCTCTTTCTTCTGATCTGCTCCAAGTTATTGACACTATTGATCATGAGAAAAATACTTCTGAAGATATCATTATCCTTGTAGGTAATATGTCAACCATTCAGTATCCACACAATGCTCATGATGTAGGCTCCTCGTCTATGAAACCTCCTTTCGTGGTGGCGGGGGAGACATCTCAGACTTCCCCTGCCCTAGAACCTATCATTGATGTAACAGGTGACAATATTTCTACTGTGTTTCTACCGCCTCATCAGGTCGTGCAAGTTGTTACAGTTACTCAGACACATGAGGCATGCGCAACAACCTACACCTTTCTAACCATCTTTCGACCAATTCACTGATTACATGAGTCAATCCTCGGATGAGAAATGACATGTTTATACATCTAGGAAGAAGAAGAAAAATGGAGGCCTATTACCAAACTTGATGGATGATACATTAATTGTTTCGGGTTATGACAACAAACTCAACAATTTGTTAGCTGGCTCCTATCCTAGAACCAGAGGCAAAGACAGGGTTAAATTGGATCTTTCGCATGCTAGCTGAATCTGCGAATGTTGACAGACTATTAACATACTTTTTTCTATTTCTAATTTTTTAATTTGTTTTGGGTATACATATATTTCTACGTGTGTGTTGTATGTCGGGTGGTTAGAGTGTTAATTTGAGCCCTTACATCCAAATTATATGTACCTTCCTTTTATTAATTAATTCGCCTTTGAGTTATATAGATATATGAAAAGCCCAAGGGCTTATTTTATTGAAATAGAAAGGATATACATAAAATTTGTATGAGAAGAACCTAAAAAAGCATCCTACCCATACGATACAAGTACTATAATATCCCAACAAAAAGATATAGATAGACTCAATAAAATGTAAAACAAATTTAAAACATGTAGAAAACAAGTAGCTAGGGATAAACCAATTTAGTCCTACCTCTTCCTCTAGTTTTAAGAGCGAAATCACATAACAAACTTTGAAGAGTCGTGCCATTACCAGGAGTAACCAAAGTATCATCCATTAAGTTTTCAAGTTGGAGACTCTCCAGTCTTCTTCTTCCGCCGGGAAGTGTAATGACTCATGTGATCCTCGATTGATGTTAGAACCGCAGTAGGAGGAAAGACAACTGTTGCCATCGCGATAGGTTTCAGTGTATGTGAAGTCTGAATTATTACCTTTACACCTGACGCTTCTTGAATAGGAGCTGCGGGACTATCCTGATTTTCAGTTCGAACATTACCCGTTGTAGTATGACCAGGAGAAGGGATTGACTGTCATCAGATTTGTTGGGAGCGCTTTCAAGCACAAGGGATGCACTAATAGTATGTTCCTGCTTTTGACTATTGGTTCTCAACTGTGGGTGCAATCTAAAACATTTCTCCTGCAGGTGTCCAAACATCTTGCAGTGTTTGCAGTAGTAAGGTTTTTGTTCCATAATGATTTTTTGCCAATAACCATTGTGTCATATTCAAACCAGACTTTTTTATATCTGGTAGTGTAATATCTCGTTCAATCAAAATCCTTGCAATAGAGGATCTTGAGAAATGAACTGTAGGTAAGTCTACCTGCAAAAGTTTTCCAGGGATAGTCCCAATTGTATATAAGATGGGTAGGTCAAAGAAATGAAGCTTGAGTTCAGGTAATGAGAACCAAATATGTGCAATTGGGGGTTCTTGACTGGGATCAAAATTAGGGTTCAATTTGAGCAATTTCATATGTTTGCCCTCAATTGTGATGAATTTTTTTGAGAAAATCCTTATGTAATCATCTTCTATGCTCAGCTGTATAATAACATGTCTTTCGTCGAAGTGACCCATCTGCCAATTCCCAATCAGTTTGAAATTTTCAAAAACTTTCCTGATGTTCTCTATCTTAGGGCAACATAATTGGAACTTTCTAACAAGTGTAAATTTGTATTTTCCTGCACGAGTTGAAATTTCAGCGTCAAAGAAGAAAATTACTGGTTTACTCGCATTTTCCTCAATTTTTTGATTAGATTGTAATCGTCATTTCCTGCAACAAAATCATGATAAATTTGCGGGAATATCACACTATCTGCGAGGTGGAAAGAGGAGCTATGTTTATGAACCACTGTAGCATAGGAGGGTTTGCCCATCTTTGGAGTAAGTTTAGTCCAAAGAGAGGAATGAAAAACTGCCATGAAGAAAGGCAGTCAAGACATTGCAAGGAAGCAGTAGACAGTTGGCTTAGACCTGGCTCAGCTGTTGAGCAGAGCAGTGTCGAGCAGAGCAGTGTCGAGTAGAGCAATGTTGGGCTGAGCAATGTCGAGCTGACGCTAGATCGCAAGGCCCGCACGAACACGAAGCATGAACAGCTCTGCCGCCAGACTGCATCATGACGGACGACTCGACAAACGCAAAGCATAGTTTTGTCGCCAAAAACGCGACGACGCGAGCACCAATGTCGATGACGAAGACGATAGATGACGCGAGAAATCTGTGTAGCAAACGCTAGGGTTTTTCGTGAGGCAAAACCCTAGCAGAGCGACGCGCTAGCATAATAGCGACTTTCACCATATATATATACACACACACACACACACACACACACATATATATATATATATATATTGATGAGTAGTACTTTTAAAAAAATTAATTGACTACAAGACTACAAAGATTTAAATTCAATTAAAAGTATTAATGAAGAAAATAAAAAAAAAATTATTAAATTAGATTCAAATAGTGTTTTAATATAAACAATAATTTTAAATCTTGCCCCAATCCTTATCTTATAGCTACATGATTAGGGTTGTCAAAACGACTCTTTGTTAGTGAACGGCACGTGTTCGGCTCGCTAAGCAAACGAGCTGAACACGAACACACTTTTTAAGCTCGAAATATGGCTCGCTCATGTTCGGCTTGTTTACACCCCTAACCTGGCCAGGTCGTGACAACACCAGCTCCCCATTCATTCAACCTTTTTTTTCAAACCTCTTGAGCTTATCTTTGGTGTCTCCATATTGGGGAGTTGTGGAGTTGTTAGAGGCTTCCAACCTTATCCGATTTTCACAGTCAGATTGATGGAAAAAAAGAGAAAGCTATAGCCAAGCGTTAAAGTTTCACATTTGGGCATTAAGATATTTTATTTTAGTTGGTGAGGTGAGGCTATGCCTCAAATTTTAAAAATTGCTTAAAATAATAAATATTGTATAACTATAAAATATAAAGTAAAAGATAATATATTAATATTTTAACTTATTGTCTATTAAAACATATTATAATTACAATCTAATTAAATAAAAATTAATAATTTGTGAAAAATTAGAATTAACAAGTTAATATCATAATATTAAATTATAAAATATGACGGGTTTTACAAATATTAAAATATCAAAGTAAGCTAAGGTATTAAAATAAATTATCAAAATATAATAATCAAAATAAGTTCAATATAGGCCTTTATCTTTCACTCATATTACCGCCCTCTTAAACAAAAAAAAGAAAGTCATCAACATTTAAATTTTTAGATTTAGAAGTCTCTAATACTTTAATCACATAACTTATGTTCATTAGAATTAATAGCATAACGAGCTGTTTATCTTAAGACTCATTCTATGTCATATCTATATTCTTTCATTGCTTATTCTTAATCTCAGTTATCTTCTATTTTTCAATGAGTAACCATAATTAAAATAATAACCATGTTGATAGTTAGAATTTTAATTAAATAAAAATTTTATGGATATCTTTTCCTTTTATTTTTTGTAATTTAGTATGTGAGGTGTGATGGTTAATAGGTGAGATATATTGATATTATTTTTAGTTTTGTTAAAAAATTTACATATAGCCTTAAAAATTCTAAGTATGGCGTGTCTTAGCTTCGGTGAAGCCTATGCCTCACCTTGGGTTAGCGATACATAAGCATTATTGCACTTTTTTTTTTGTTAAAAGTGCTTAGGCTGGCCACCAGATGCGCTTCATATTTCACAATTAAAAAAAAATGTTATAATACTATGGGGGAATCATAGAAAGATGGCTAATATGTGGAGATAAACTCTCTCTCACCAAAAGATTAGGGTGAAAAGAGCATGAAACCAATGCCAAAGAGGAGACCATTTCTCCTCACTTAAGGAAGTTNTTTAGTTTTGTTAAAAAATTTACATATAGCCTTAAAAATTCTAAGTATGGCGTGTCTTAGCTTCGGTGAAGCGTACGCCTCACCTTGGGTTAGTGATACATAAGCATTATTGCACTTTTTTTTTTGTTAAAAGTGCTTAAGCTGGCCACCAGATGCGCTTCATATTACACAATTAAAAAAATGTTATAATACTATGGGGAAATCATAGAAAGATGGCTAATATGTGGAGATAAACTCTCTCTCACCAAAAGATTAGGGTGAAAAGGGGATGAAACCAATGCCAAAGAGGAGACCATTTCTTCTCACTTAAGGAAGTGTATTGCTCAACCTTCCCAAAGGAAGAGTTAAAATAAACTAGCCACCATGCTATGTTTAGGAAAGGGAGAAGTCTTAATTTGCATAAAAAAAATATATATGACTATAAACTAGCTTTTCATGACTATTTATAGTATTATGCATCATAAACAATATGGAAATATATAGTAATACCTAGGGGTCACATAAGAACATGAAATGACACATATATGAATGTCCATGGCGCATACTTGCAGTAAATATGAATATGAAATACTAGTCATTCTTCTTTCATCTCTCACATTAAGAGTCTTCATGGAAAAGCTATTTCATCACTACGCCAAATCTTCAAGAACAAGTTACATAAAAATCACTTCAAATCATAAAAAAGAAGCTATAAGGTCACTTCAATATTTAAAAAAATTTCTCAAGGCCACTTCAATATTTAAAAAAATTTCTCAAGGCCACTTCAATATTTAAAAAATTATCTCAAGGCCACTACAAATTTTAATGGAGAAGAGACTTTATTTTTTATGCCCCACCATGACCTCCCATATCCAAGCATAAGACATGATAAAGGTGGGTACAACTTGGTTGATTGTATCTTTCACTAATAATATTTTAGAACTCTGCCTATCAAAATATGGTGGATGATAACTTGACCACCTATTTACTCGAACCAAAATATACAATATAGTGCATAAAACATTCCAAATTATTCCTTCATTCAATAATAATGTTTCTAATAAACATTTGAGTTCACCTATATAACCTTAAATTTTTAAATATTCATTAACTTAGCATAATTCATATTTTATACCAATATTAAATATCAAAATATTGGGTTGCAAAACCTCAGCCTAAATTGCACTCAAGCTCAATCTTATTCTTCACTCTACTTGTAATAATTGTCAAAATATTAGTTTGATGAGTTATAAAGCTCAACAAGTTAAATAACTCTAAGAAATAATCTAAATACTCATGAAAGGAAATTAACATCATGAACTTAAAATTCAGATCAAAATAATGCTCACAAACTGGTTTAGTGCATCATATATATTTATTAAAAAATGAGATAAGTTGAATAAGGATATACCATATGGTAATTGTATTGATGGAATCATAAAATAGAAGTTTGGCATCCAATCATCATATGTGTGATACTAGTCAAATGTAATAATGTTTACATATTAAATCATTCACATCATAGTATTCTTTATTTTTTTATATTATATCATCATAATTTTAAAATATGTCGTCGATGAATATCTTGGTCATTGGCCATCATAAATTAGTGGATTGTATCAAAGCCATCACAACATGTGTAAGCTCATTATTAAGACTGTTGGCAAACATCATAAAGTCTATCCCAATATTGCTATTGAAGTGCTTATCCATTCAACATAGAGATGTAGATGATTTTTTTTTTCTTCATTGGGGTTCTTGACTTATTGCTCTCCTATGTAGTGAGATGAACATTATGAACCTATTCCATACAACATTATCTTTTCTTATGGACATTCAAAATCAATATATTATTCATCATGAAAATACTAATCAACATTATGCATCAAATTGTAACTTATATTAACTAAATGTCCCAACTTAAAAATATTAATTTTGAATAAAATTTTAGCATACTCAATGTTTCAAAAATCTGCTTTGTAATATGAAGAACTTTCAAATACATAGCTTACATCTAAGTCTAAGAATTTATTAAAATTTAGATGCAGAAGGATTAAGCAAACATCTGTTTTGGGCTGAGGCATTCTTCTCCAGGGCAGTAGCTTTATAGTGCACTATATTCTTATTAAGTCCTTTAGATTTCTCTCCTGACATCCTATTTCATAAGTATCCAAGAAAATGCTTTCTAAAAATAGTATTGTGCTTGCATGATTGAGTAGTACACCACATACAAGATAACATAAGCCCAAATTTAGCATTTCATCCATCTCAGTGCACAACTCAAATGCTTTGTTCATGTCTACATTCTTAATGTTTTTGTCACAATCTTAATAGTTATTAATAAGCCTAGTAATTTTCTTATCACCTTAAATTCAGTCTCAATTGACAATTCTATAAATCCCAACCCAATGTCAGTGTAAATTATTAATTTCAAATTATGTGCTATCCTCTCTTAATTTGAATTCAAGAAAGTATTCCTCATTCTTCTCATTCTAGACCATCATCAATAGGAGTGAATAAATTTGGGTTTTAGAGATTTGCTCCTCAGGGATTTGAAACGTTGCCTAAATAAAGATCTCTCACCCATTCCAGTAAGATCAAATTCCTCAAATTGTTTGGCATTTTTCTCTATTACATCCCCAACTCTGTATGTGACCTAAGCTGTGTGGAATGGTCATCTACATACATAACAAAACATCTTAAACAAATCAATTTCATATAAGATGATGAAGATTTGAACCAAGTTCAAGTCAAATTTGAACTATACTTGAGTCATGTTCGAATTTTGTTCGAACCATTTTCATTGCATTCGTCGTACTTGAAGGTTTTTTAAATATGTTTGAACCTCGCTTGAAACATGTTTGAGCTTCAAACATGATTCGAGAGCAGTTGGACCAAGTTTCAAACATGGTTCAAGCGAAGTTTCAACATATTTCAAATTGGTTAACTTTTTTTTTTTTTTTTNACCAAGTTCAAGTCAAATTTGAACTATACTTGAGTCATGTTCGAATTTTGCTCGAACCATTTTCATTGCTTTCGTCGTACTTGAAGGTTTTTGAAATATGTTTGAACCTCACTTGAAACATGTTTGAGGTTCAAACATGATTCGAGAGCGGTTGGACCAAGTTTCAAACATGGTTCAAGTGAAGTTTCAACATACTTCAAATTGGTTAACTTTTATTTTTTTTTGGATTGGGCAGAGGTGATGCACCAATAGCAACAACACACGGGTGAACTTGATGGTAAATGGTAATTTGATGTCTAGTGATGTTTAGGGTTTTAGTGTACAAGCAATGTTTGAAGAACATTTTAAACCCCTTATAATTCTTTGTTTTTTGAATCAAGGGTACTCTTCTAGTCTTAATATCATAACCTACAACTATCTGCGATGTTGCATTGAATCCTAAATAACTAAGATTATAATATCACTAACTTTTAACGAAAGATAGTTACAATGTAGAGACTATCATTGTAAATGTTTACTTCAAATTTGTCACAAGAGTTTTGAGATTGTTCNAGTTTTGAGATTGTTATAGATAGAGAAGGTTTTAGAAAGGAGAGACATTCAAGCAGCTCACTTATTTGAAGGTTTGGATGCGTCTTCAGTTAAGACTTACGAGTCATATTTTAATATTGCAAGGGTAATTTGGTTTGAGATAATTTTTTGGGCGTATTTCTGCACAAACAACNATATATATATATATATATATAATTTTTTTTTGAAAAGCCCAAGGACTTATTTTATTGAAATAGAAATGATACAGAAAGGTTGTATGAGAAGAGCCCAAAAAAGGCATCATACCCATATGATACAAATACAGTAATAACCCAACAAAAAGATACAGATAGACTCAATAAAATATAAAACAAATTTAAAACATGCAGAAAACAAGTAGTTAGGGACAAACCAATTTAGTCCTGTCTTTTCCTCTAGTTTTAAGAGCAAAATCGGATAACAAACTTTGAAGAGTCGTGTCATTACCAGGAGTAACCAAAGTATCATTCATTAAGTTTCCAAGTTGGAGTGTCCCCCAGTCTTCTTCTTTCGCCGAGAAGTGTAATAACTCATGTGATCCTCGGTCTGATTTGATGTTAGAACCGCAGTAGGAGGAAAGACAGTCGTTGCCACCGCGATAAATTTAAGTGTATGTGAAGTATGAATTATTACCTCTACACTTGACGCTTCCTGAATAGGAGCTGCGGGACTATCCTGATTTTTAGTTAGAATATTATCCGTTGTAGTATGGTCAGGAGAAGGGATACCAGGGATAGATACTAACTTCTGTCTTATGGTGATTCCCTCTTGAGCTTGATTGTCATCAGGTTTGCTGGGAGCGCTTTCAGGCACACGGGGTGCACTCATAGTGTGTTTCTGCTTTTGACAATTGGTTCTCAACTGTGGGTGCAATCTGAAACATTTCTCTTGCAGATGTCCAAACATCTTGCAGTGCTTGCAATAGTAAGGTTTTTGTTCCATAATAATTTTTTGCCAATGACCATTGTGAGCAGATCCAAGCCAGACTTCTTTTATATCTGATAGTGTAATATTTCGTTCAATCAAAATCCTTGCAATAAAGGGTCTTGAGAAATGAAATGTAGGTAAGTTTACCTGCAAAAGTTTTTTAAGGATAGTCCCAATTGCATATAAGATATGTAAGTCAAAGAAATGAAGCTTGAGTTTAGGTAATGAGAACCAAATATGTGCAATTAGGGGTTCTTGACTGGGATCAAAATTAGGGGTCAATTTGAGAAATTCCATATGTTTGCCCTCAATTGTGATGAATTTCTTTGAGAAAATCCTCATGTAATTATCTTCTATGCTCAGCTGTATCATAACATGTTTTTCGTCGAAGTGACCCACATGCTAATCCCGAATCAGTTTGAAATCTTCAAAAACTTTCCTGATGATCTCCATCTTAGGGCAATATAATTTGAACTTTCTAATAAGTGTAAATTTGTATTTTCCTGCACGAGTTGAAATTTCAGCGCCAGAGAAGAAAATTGCTGGTTTGCCCGTCTTTTTCTCAATTTTTTTGATTAGATTGCAATCGTCATTTTCTGCAACAGAATCATGGTAAATTTGCGGGAATACCGCACTATTTGCGAAATGAAAATGAGAGCTGCGTTTGTGAACCACTGTAGCATAGGAGGGTTTGCTTACCTTCGGAGTAAGTTCAGTCCAAAGAGGAATAAAAAACTGCCATGAAGAAAGGCAATCAAGACACTGCAAGGAAGCAGTAGACTGGCTTAGGCCTCGCTCAGCTGTCAAGCAGAGTAGTGTCGAGCTGACGCTAGAGCATAAGGCCCGCACGAACACGATGCATGAACAGCTCTGCCGCCAGACTGCAACACGGCAAGACGATTCGACGAACGCAAAGCACAGTTCTGCCGCCAGAAACGCGACAACGCAACGACGCGAGCACCAAAGTCGACGACGAAGACGATAGACGACGCGAGAAATCTGTGTAGCAGATGCTAGGGTTCGCCGTGAGGCAAAACCCTAGCAGTGCGAAGCGCGAGCATAACGGCGACTTTCACCATATATATATATATTGATGAGTAGTATTTTTAAAAAAAATTAGTTGACTACATGACTACATAGATTTATAATCAATTAAAAGTATTAATGAAGAAAATAAAACAAAAATTATTAAATTAGATTCAAATAGTGTTTTAATATAAACAATAATTTTTAAATCTTGCCCCAATCCTTATCTTATAGCTACATGATTAGGGTTGTCAAAACGACTCTTTGTTAGTGAACGGCTCGTGTTCGGCTCTCAAAGCAAACGAGCCGAACACGAACACACTTTTTAAGCTCNCTCTCAAAGCAAAGGAGCCGAACACGAACACACTTTTTAAGCTCGAAATATGGCTCGCTCATGTTTGGCTCGTTTACACCCCTAACCTGGCCGGGTCGTGACAACACCACCTCCCCATTCATTCAACCTTTTTTTTCAAAGCTCTTGAGCTTATCTTTGGTGTCTCCATATTGGGGATTTGTGGACTTGTTAGAAGCTTCCAACCTTATCCGATTTTCACAATCAGATTGATGGAAAAAAAGAGAAAGCTATAGCCAAGCGTTAAAGTTTCACATTTGGGCATTAGGATATTTTATTTTAGTTGGTGAGGTTAGGCTATGCCTCAAATTTTAAAAATTGCTTAAAATAATAAATATTGTATAACTATAAAATATAAAGTAAAAGATAATATATTAATAATTTAACTTATTGATATATTAAAACATATTATAATTACAATTTAATTAAATAAAAATTAATAAATTGTGAAAAATTAGAATTAACACGTTAATATCCTAATATTAAATTATAAAATATGATGGGTTTTACAAATATTAAAATATCAAAGTAAGCTAAGATGTTAAAATAAATTATCAAAATATCAAAATATAATAATCAAAATAATTTCAATATAGGCCTTTATCTTCCACTTATATTACCGCTCTCTTAAACAAAAAAAGTAAGTCATCAACATTTAAATTTTTAAACTTAGAAGTCTCTAATACTTTAATCACATATCTTATTTTCATTAGAATTAATAGCATAACGAGCTGTTTATCTTAAGACTCATTCTATGTTGTATCTATATTCTTTCATTGCTTATTCTTAATCTCAGTTATCTTCTATTTTTCAATGAGTAACCATAATTAAAAATATTAATTAAAATAATAACCATGTTGATAGTTAGAATTTTAATTAAATAACAATTTTATGGATATCTTTTCCTTTTATTTTTTGTAATTTAGTATGTAAGGTTTGATGGTTAATAGGTGAGGTATATTGATATTATTTTTAGTTTTGTTAAAAAATTTACATATAGCCTTAAAAATTCTAGGTATGGCGTGTCTTAGCTTCAGTGAAGCGTACGCCTCACCTTGGGTTAGCGATACATAAGCATTATTGCACTTTTTTTTTTTGTTAAAAGTGCTTAGGCCGGCCACCAGATGCGCTTCATATTACACAATTAAAAAAAAAATGTTATAATACTATGGGGGAATCATAGAAAGATGGCTAATATGTGGAGATAAACTCTCTCTCACCAAAAGATTAGGGTGAAAAGGGCATGAAACCAATGCCAAAGAGGAGACCATTCTCCTCACTTAAAGGAAGTGTATTGCTTAACCTTCCCAAAGGAAGAGTTAAAATAAACTAGCCACCATGCTATGTTTAGGAAAGGGAGAAGTCTTAATTTGCATAAAAAAATATATATGACTATAACCTAGCTTTTCATGACTATTTATAGTATTATGCATCGTAAACAATATGGAAATATATAGTAATACCTAGGGTCACATAAGAACATGAAATGACACATATATGAATGTCCTTGGCGCATACTTGCAGTAAATATGAATATGAAATACTAGTCATTCTTCTTTCATCTCTCACATTAAGAGTCTTCATGGAAAAGCTATTTCATCACTACGCCAAATCTTCAAGAACAAGTTACATAAAAATCACTTCAAATCATAAAAAAGAAGCTATAAGGTCACTTCAATATTTAAAAAAATTTCTCAAGGCCACTTCAATATTTAAAAAATTATCTCAAGACCCCTACAAATTTTAATGGAGAAGAGACTTTATTTTTTATGCCCCACCATGACCTCCCATATCCAAGCATAAGACATGATAAAGGTGGGTACAACTTGGTTGATTGTATCTTTCACTAATAATATTTTAGAACTCTACCTGTCAAAATATGGTGGATGATAAACTCAACCACCTATTTACTCGAACCAAAATATACAATATAGTGCTTAATTCATACNATAAGACATGATAAAGGTGGGTACAACTTGGTTGATTGTATCTTTCACTAATAATATTTTAGAACTCTACCTATCAAAATATGGTGGATGATAAACTCGACCACCTATTTACTCGATCCAAAATATACAATATAGTGCTTAATTCATAGTATTAGGTTTTCACCATTCAAATGCATAAAACATTCCAAATTATTCATTCATTCAATAATAATGTTTCTAATAAACATTTGAGTTCACCTATATAACCTTAAATTTTTAAATATTCATTAACTTAGCATAATTCATATTGTATACCAATATTAAATATCAAAATATTGGGTTGCAAAACCCAAGCCTAAATTGCACTCAAGCTCAATCTTATTCTTCACTCTACTTGTAATAATTGCCAAAATATTAGTTTGATGAGTTATAAAGCTCAATNCACTCAAGCTCAATCTTATTCTTCACTCTACTTGTAATAATTGCCAAAATATTAGTTTGATGAGTTATAAAGATCAACAAGTTAAATATTTCTAAGAAATAATCTATATACTCATGAAAGGAAATTAACATCATGAACTTATAATTCAGATCAAAATAATGCTCACAAACTGGTTTAGTGCATCATTTATATTTATTATAAAATGAGATAAGTTGAATAAGGATATACCATATGGTAATTGTATTGATGGAATCATAAAATAGAAGTTTGGCATCCAATCATCATATGTGTGATACTAGTCAAATGTAATAATGTTTACATATTAAATCATTCACATCATAGTCTTCTTTATTTTTTTATATTGTATCATCGTAATTTTAAAATATGTCATCGATGAATATCTTGGTTATTGGCCATCATAAATTAGTTGATTGTATCAAAGCCATCACAACATATGATAAGCTCATTATTAAGACTGTTGGCAAACATCATAAAGTCTATCCCAATATTGCTATTGAAGTGCTTATCCATTCAACATAGAGATGTAGAGGATTTTTTTTTTCTTCATTGGGGTTTTTGTTAACTTGTTGCTCTCCTATGTAGTGATAGATGAACATTATGAACCTATTCCATAGAACATTATCTTTTCTTATGGACATTCAAAATCAATATATTATTCATCATGAAAATACTAATCAACATTATGCATCAAATTGTAACTTATATTAACTAAATGTCCCAACTTAAAAATATTAATTTTGAATAAAATTTTAGCATACTCAATGTTTCAAAAATCTGCTTTGTAATATGAAGAACTTTCGAATACATAGCTTACATATAAGTCTAAGAATTTATTAAAATTTAGATGCAGAAGGATTAAGTATACATCTGTTTTGGGCTGAGGCATTCTTCTCCAGGGCAGTAGCTTTATAGTGCACTATATTCTTATTAAGTCCTTTAGATTTCTCTCCTGACATCCTCTTTCATAAGTTTCCAAGAAAATGCTTTCTAAAAATAGTATTGTGCTTGCATGATTGAGTGGTACACTACATACAAGATAACATAAACCCAAATTTAGCATTTCATCCATCTCAGTGCACAACTCGAGTGGTACACCACATACAAGATAACATAAACCCAAATTTAGCATTTCATCCATCTCAGTGCACAACTCAAATTTTTTGTTCATGTCTACATTCTTAATGCTCTTTTCTCAATCTTAATAGTTATTTATAAGCCTTGTAATTTTCTTATCACCTTAAAGGCAGTCTCAATTGAAAATTGTCTAAATCCCAACACAATGTCAGTGTAAATTATTAATTTCAAATTATGTATTATCCTCTCCTAATTTGAATTCAAGAAAGTATTCCTCCNGTCTATTAAAACATATTATAATTACAATCTAATTAAATAAAAATTAATAATTTGTGAAAAATTAGAATTAACTAGTTAATATCCTGAGATTAAATTATAAAATATGATGGGTTTTACAAATATTAAAATATCAAAGTAAGCTAAGATATTAAAATAAATTATGAAAATATCAAAATATAATGATTAAAATAAGTTCAATATAGGCCTTTATCTTCCACTCATATTACCGCCCTCTTAAACAAAAAAAAGAAAGTCATCAAGATTTAAATTTTTAAATTTAGAAGTCTCTAATACTTTAATCACATAACTTATTTTCATTAGAATTAATAGCATAAGGAGCTGTTTATCTTAAGACTCATTCTATGTCGTATATATATTCTTTCATTGTTTATTCTTAATCTCAGTTATCTTCTATTTTTCAATGAGTAACCATAATTAAAAATATTAATTAAAATAATAACCATGTTGATAGTTAGAATTTTAATTAAATAAAAATTTTATGGATATCTTTTCCTTTTATTTTTTGTAATTTAGTATGT
>JXCR01123876.1:7722-27105 GCA_002079205.1 Phalaenopsis hybrid cultivar | reverse complement strand
TTGTGTTCATCCTTCGGGATAGATACAGGATTTGAGGTAAAACGCTCTTTCATCTAAACTATGAAAATTATGTGGTCAGTTTGACTTCATCTTTTTCAAAAATAAAATTTAAAAAAAAAAAAAACGTCTTTCTGAAGCGGGCAACGGGGTTTCAATTCTGATGACCGACAGCTTCTTACGGGCAAACCCCACACCAAAAATAGTGCCGACACCAATATATATATATATATAAATTGTTGTGTGCCAAATAGAAGCAATCCTAATCTTTACTCTCTTTTCAGCGCTGTAAAGAACATTGACTAATCCAGAGTTTGGTCCCTAAAACTGTGATTAGGCTGGGAGGATATCGAATGCCAGTCCAGAGCTCCCACTGCTCCCTCTCTTGAGGGCTAACAATCTCGCATTAATTTCGAATAAACTGGACCAAATTGGGTATTTCAATCTATGATATTAAAATCTTCAATTCTTCATCCAACAAAGTACATTTTCTTATTTATTTGCACTCAATTCAATGGATGAAAGATGCTCCCATGAAATCAAATATGACTCTCCCCCTGTTGTAGATATCATACCCTTTTTCAGGACATATGTTTCTCAACATGTTTTAACATTTCAATTGGCTAAATCAAAAAGTTAATTAATATCAGAGTTTAAATCATCACAAATTATTAACATTTAAAATCGTAGAAAATAAAATTAATTTTCCAAAAAACCTTATCTCAAAGTAGAGAGAAGGATAAAGAGGACTAATTAGAATTAATGAGAAAGATATGACAAAACACGGATTTCATATATTAAAATAAGTTTACAAAACAAAAGAAATAAAAGACAACTTATCTCACAATTCTTCCTAAGCAAATCCCTAGAAGTTCTCTCCAAGTCTTTCTCTCTTTATAAGGACTCTTAATTCTCTATTAGAAGTGTAATAAAGAAGAAATTTCTCAGCTTTCCTCTCCTCTTACAACCCTAGAAGAAAATCTCCTCTCCTTACTTTTTATGCCACCACCTTCTAGCCTTTTCATCCCCCTTCCAACTCTCTTTCAACTCATTGAACTCTTTTTCTTTTATTAGGGGTTGCCTCCTTTGAAAAAGAACTCAAAATTTCCTCCAATATTTCCTCCAAAAGTCAACTCTTTTGAATTCAAAAGATGTGTCATTTGAACCAAGAGACATATCCCTTCATGAAAGAACCTTCCAAATTGTCTAGAGGCATTGAATCACTCCAAGAGGTGTGTAGAACAAGTGTCCCTTTGAAAATTTGAGCAAAATTTGTCTCGAACTATCTAAATCTACAAAAAGTCATCTCCGGCACATCATGCGCAAGTTCTGGCGTATCATGTGCCATAATCCCAAAATTCACTGTTTTGGCTTCAAATTTCATCCTTTTTGTTTTTTTTGCTCTAAATGCCTAAAAATGATATACTGCAACAAAAATATGAAAATACCCTTCTTTAAAGTGCAATATCACAAAAAATAAGCATGAAATATGTTTTTAAAATAATATATTATTTTTGTGTATCACCTACCCACTCTAGCCCAAACTTTCATTAAAATTACTAAAATACCCTTACAACCCTATCATTTGCCAAAATTCCCAAAATTGCTCAAAATACTCATATTTCTCCAAAAGTCATTTCAAATCATTCCTCACAACCCAAATTGACTAAAATCGCCAAATTTCTAAAATTGGCAAAAATTAGCAAAATGCCCCTCATGACCCAAAATCCCAAAAAATTCCAAAAACTCCGAAAAATTCCAAAATCATCCCAAAAAATCTCAATTTCAATTTGGAACCATCAAATTGGCCCAATTTGACCAAATTGACCCATTTTGACCAAACACCCTAAATTGTCTTTAGAAACCCAACTTCCTCAAATTAGCCTCAATGTCAAACAAATTGACCCCTAGCTTGCCCAATTTCATTTCCAGACCAAAATTCAACATCCTAATAACTAGTTAATACCAAATACAAACTAAATTTGACCTAATTGCAAGTTCAAATTCACCCAAAACTAAGTCTAGCCCAAAATCCCCAAGTTGACCTTATGTCCAAATAACCCTAAATTGGCCTTCCAATTCAATTCAAAATCACTTCAGATCCTTTCAAAACTGTTAATGACATCTCCATACACAAAATTAAATGTTTAATTGACCCAAATTTCAGCCCAAATTCACCCCCAATTCTAAAATTCCAAGCCCTTATGTCATTCAAAAGCCCAAGATTCAATTAAAAGCCCACATGATAATTTTTCTCCTCATCATCCATTTAATCAAAATCATTCCATAGGTTTCCAATTCATTCCAAAATCATTCCATATTAAGCCTCATGACAAACACCATCAAGATTCCACATAAATCAAAAAATCCTTTCTCATACAAATTGACCAAGCCAAGGACAAGCCATGAAGCCATCCCTAAGCCATAGGTGAGCCATATAAGCCTTTCCCAGCTCATCAAGCTATAAATGGCAAATCCTATGGATAGGGACTTCTCCACACAATTTCAATTGGCTCGCCTGACCTTGATCAGCCATGGGGAGCCGCCCAAGCCCATTCCAATGGGGCTAGACCCATGGTTGAGCCAACCTAGCCCAAAGCCTTTTTCCACTTCAATTAATCACCTCTACCCATGCAAAAACCTAATTGGCTGCCAAAAAACCCAAACCCTAGAGCTCCACCTAGCCAAAAACTCAAAATTAAACCCATCCAAGTGGCAGTAATCCAATTGGCCGTTAGAGTGTTTCTGCCCTCCACCTAGGCAGCATCATAGCTCCCTCACCTTGGCCTGAGAGCCACTATGGCCCCTCTTATTTAAGTGTCCCCTTCACGGCCAAGAGGGGGTTGTTGAAATTCCTTATGGAGACCCTGACAAATTTTTCACAGAGCTTCTCCCAGCTTTCCAAAGTGCAAGCCCTCTATTGTTAGCCACACAAACCCACAGCCTCAGCTCAATTTTGGAGCTAAAAATCAGCTCAAATAGAACATAATCCCCCATAGCTTTACAGTGCACCAATTTTAAATTAATTGCACCCACACCATCCCCTAAGCAAAAGAAGAAGATCCTCAATAAAAGCCTAATCCCCAAGCCACCCTAGAATATACTTTTATCAACACCCAAAACTGGCCTCGTTCTAATTCAACTCTAGGAAAATCACCACAGCCCAAGGCTTCATATAGGAGCTCTCTAGACTCAACTCAAGCTTTTGGAAGCACCCAATGGAGGCCAACACTCTTAGGCGAATGTATAGAATTTTCTCCTCAAACCGAGCCTATTTTGATTCTTCATGTTCATAGACTCGATTTAAGACTTGATTAACCGTATAGATGTGTTCTCCTAGTCTAGACGCATCTATAGAAACAAATCTGAAGAGATTTGGTTGAGTATCAAGCGAGATATTAAGTATAAAAGGTGGATGGCTTTCGGGTTGAACCAATTGGGGACGATGAACGGATGTCGTCCGATCGCGCGTGTATCATTTAAACAGCTGAGATAGCATCAAACAAACGGATTGTGCATGAACCATGGGCTTACAAGGCTCTGAGGTGTTTGTGGGCATCGAATAACAGAGCTCTGAGTGGTTTAAATAGAAAAATAATGATTTTCTTGAATTATTTAATTTCCAAAACTTTAAAAATCCATATCTTTTCATACGAAAACCATAAAAATATAATAAAAATACCATAATTCTTTGTGAATAGATGAAAATAATGTGGAAATGGTTTCATGTCTTTTTGCTGCATGTGAGACATTTAACTAATTAAATAATGTATTTCTTACTTAGATTCTTCATTTGCATGGACATTTCACCATGACTTGATTTTTGGGGATCTTGATATTTCTATAATGAGGGATCTTCCCTAACTTTTCCAAGGTCACGGAAGGTCTCTAAACAAAGATCTCTATTTTTCATGCATGTCATTTCGGTTTTGGTAAAATAATTATAAAAATTAGAATATTCATTAGAAAAACAAAAACAAAAAATTTTGTAGGTTCTTTGTGGTCACAGGACCACACGAAAAATTTAAACTTGGTTTAACTCATTAATAATAACCCTAACATCCACCAACCCCTAAAAATGAAAGAAAATAAAATTGAGTAATTATAAATGTAAATGGCATGAAAATCATACTCCACTATAATTTAATGTCAGAGGCGCTCCCCATAAAAATTTCAAGTTAATTCAAATTAATTTGACCACTAAATCGAATTAATTATATGAAATTACTTTTTTGGCACAAAAAAAACTATAATAATTAAAATAAATCTCAAAAGATCACCAAATTGGTTTTGGGAGATCTTTATGACCAGTGGAGCCTATGAAAAATAAAAGTTGAATTAAAATAAATACATCATTTTTAAGCTTTTTTTAAGTATTTAAATAAATAAAAAATAATTAAAAATAGTAAAAATTGGAAGATTATGAAAACACACTTAGATATCATATTTAGTTTTTTGATCATTTGGTACAATTAACATAACTCTCCTAATTTTCTAAGTTAAGATATTAATTTTTAAAGGCTTAAAATGAATTTTCTTTAATTTTTCACTAAAATAATTCCAATAATTAAAATATAAATCTGAAAGATATAATATTTATTTCTCTGGGTTCCCTGGACTCGGAGAGATTTTAAAAAATATATAAAATTTAATTTTTCTATTAAATAATATTTTATATTTAATTAATAGTCAAAACAAATAAATAATTCTAATAATTAAATTAAACCTCCAAAAATTTTGAAAATTAGTCCTAGTGGTCCTCTAACTTGGTGAGCCTCCAATAATTTTCTTAAGGTTAGAAGCTTTGTTTTGGCTGAGTTATTGATTTTTCATAAAAAATCCCTATTTTTGCATTAAAATAATTAGAGAATTTAATAAATTCAAAAAAATCACATTTTCTCCTCTCATGTTTTAATTAATCCATGAGTGGGGTAACATAAAAATTTTAAAATCATTTGAGTTAGTTTAAATGAATTATGACATGTTAAATTTTCATCAAAAATCCCTACTTTTGCACTAAAATAATTAAAAAATTAAATAAATAAAAAAATCACATTCTCTCCTCTAATGTTTTAATTATCCCATGAGTGGTGTAACTTAAAAATTTTAAAGTCATTTGAGTTTGATTTATTGAATTATGACGTGTTAAGGCCTTCGGGGCGAAAGGGTAATTTTTAAATTTAAGCTTTAATTAATATTTAGGCCTAACCAAAGGGTAAATGGGTAATGAATGAGCTTAATTGACATGTCTTGATGATTGAAACATGAAAGGGATAAGTGATAGCAACCAATCTCACTTTGGTCTCATTAAGGGTAAATTTATAATTTATCAAATTGATGAAATTTGGAAGAGTAATTAAGTAAGAAGATATTGTGGTAAGTGGTTTGACTTTGGAAGATTTTAACCCACTAATTTAAAACCCCAATTAATTGTTTTAAAATGTTCTATGGTCCTTGATAAGGAATGGAAATATAAATATTTAAGTTTTCCTAAAAATTACAAATCTACCCATTAAGTTTTAAGGGCTTAGTAGTGAACTAGGCTTAATCAAACTCGCTAAGTTTCTTAATTAAGCCCAAATCGCCCCTAAGGGGCTTTTGCCCTTACAATTTGTGAGTGAAACATCAAATGATATTTACCTCACTTAAAAAAATAATCAAAATATCAGGGTTCGCTAAGCATAAGGATATGAATTGGGTGAACCTTATTGTAACAGAAAAAGACCAAAATGAACTTGAGATGATTCAAGGGACTGTGAAATGTCTAGGGTATTGACCATGACCTTTTCATGATCCTTTTGGGAGTCTTAGATGACACTTGGGCATATTATGATTTGCTCGGTAGAATAATCCCTACAGATAAACAAATTGTACTCACGAAGGTATGACATAGGGTCTGGTAGAAACACTTTAAACCTGCAAGCATGTTTTAGTTCCTACAGAATTATATATATGCATTGCAAACACCGACCTTTCAAGTGGAGGAACGGGAAGAATTGACAGGTACACTTTTAAATTATTGCAATGCAATTTACTTTTATTTATCTTCACCACTTGTTTCTTACCCATAAACTTGCTTGTTAAACATCAAAGTCACATTGCATGTCAAAACTAAAACTTTTACAATAGCCACAAAACTGCAACAAAAAAAATCAAAAAAATCAAAATAAGATAATATTCATTGCCATAATAGTCAAAATACAAGACAACTCAAAATTTAATCACAAACAAAACAAAACAATAATTGCAATGAAATTAAAATGTCTCTATAGGATGATCGGGAATCTCTCGGACGAGGTAACCTATGGTTGCTAATAAAATTTCTATCGGTCTAAATGAAAGTATGGAACTCATTGAGTTGAGTTTAGTAAACTCATTTGGACTAAATGAGTCCAAAATAAATTGTGGTGCCAGAACGAGGAAATCGTGGGATCTTAACTGATGTCACATTAATCATCTTTAACATCCCCCATGATATTTAAATAACCATAACCTTAGGAAGCATTTGATTTGACACCATGACTTATCACATTAGAAAACATAAACTCGCTATGACAAGGAGCTTTGAGCTAACTCTGTGGACAGCCATCTATAACAGAAAACTACAACAACATGACGATCTACAATAACAAGAGCATCTACAACAACATTTCTTTTCCTCAAATTAAACAACAAGCCATAGGATTATGAGGTTGTCTACCTAGTGCAACATAAATCCTTAACTCATATTCAGGCCTTTGTATGACTCTGCTATACAATATAAGACCTAACACATTTTAGGATTCCGACGTTATTGTCTGTCATGACCTAAATCCTAACATCTTCCAGGCTATTTGTGTGATCGTTTCACATGAATGTAAGCATTAATTAATAAAAGTGGCAGGATGACACACATAATTTCTTCTTGAAGTTGATGCCACACCATAGGATAGTTTTGAGAAGTCACCGAGCTTCTCCTCAAGAATTGTGACATCCCCTAGTTCTTCCTCTTTTGGATTCCAAAAATAAAATGTTCCAAATTTGAGTCATTCTCCTTTCACACCTCTTCGTCTGATCCCTTTAAAAAGTACTATTCTTTGAAATTCTTGAAGACAATATCCCCTAATTTTTATCGAGAGTTTTCTTTAGTGACTTCGGTTATGTAAGATATAATGAACTATAAGGGCTTGTATTTATAAGAAACATTCAAGAACCCAGCTTAATATAAACTCTATTTAGTTTTCTTGTATTTAATAAGGAAATTTTTTCGGTCAACATAAAAAATGGTTTCACAGATTTAAACGTATGTCATACAATCTTTAGTTTATTTAATTGAGCATTAACAAGTAAGCAGTGCATCTATTCTTCAAAATAGATGTATTGCTTGCGGCGATAGGCTCATTATTTAAACTACTGAGGATATGAGACCAGTTCGGTCTTATATTTTCAAAATTTAAAATATCACTTTTACCAAATTATATGTATATAAATTAATTTAAATTGGGCGTTAGGATACTCATTCTAATGACCGACAACTTCAATCTCCTAACCAACTTTTTTTAGTTTCGATAGGGATCAACTAGGCATGTTCAGTTTGGGTTGAGGTTTTGAGTGTAGGTGCAAGTGTGTGTGTAGGACTGACCAAGACTGCAACACCCAGGGCTAACCCTAAGGCCCAACAGTTCTATGGGGACTCCTCTTGAGCTCCCCCATATTGTTCTCACCTACCAAGTACTAGAGATTAGAACCAACATGTGGAACTTAAAGATGAAAAAATAAGAGTTTAAAATTTCTATTGATGAGGGTACCATCACTAGTCCTCTAGGAATAGTCAATAAGAATGTTCTATGGCTAAATCTTAGGCTTCTAAAGTGAAAACTAGACCGCAACTAAAAGTAACGTCAACAAAGCACCAGAATTTGATGCCATTTTATAGAGAAGCAGTGTAAGGAGTTCCATATTTTTTGCCAAAAGCTCCAAAATCCTAAGAACAGCACAAACTTCATTAAGTTGGCGCTAGAGGCGATAAAACTGGCCCCAGAAGCGCCAAAGATGACTTAAGATGGAGTAACGCAGTTTGTGCTATTTTTTAGTAGTTTTTTAAGGCTCCAAACAATTTAAACATCTCATGAAGTGGTTCAGTGCATCTAGTTACTTTGAAAGGCTCTTTAATGAAGAGATATGTCTCTTGAAAGAAGGGACTTGTCTCTTGATGTTAAGAGATGCGACTTTTGGGGATAAATTGGAGGAAAATTTGATTTCCTTCTGAAATAAAGCTGATTATAATTAAAAGGAGAGTAATTTAGAAAACAAAATGGGACGTACTGTAGAGAGAAAGAATTTGGCATGAGATAGAAGTTTTAGAGAAGAGATGATTGTCTTCTAAGGATTTAAGAGGAGAGGGAAGGTGAGAGATTTCTTCCTCATTACACTTCTAAGATAAATTTGAGTGTGATTGTAAAGAGAGAAAGTTCTTAAAGAGAACTTCTAGGGATTTTTTTGGGAAGGAGTGTTAGATAAGTAGTGTTCTTTTCCTTCTTTGTTTTGTAAACTTGTTTTTATATAAGAAATGTGTGTTTAGTCGTATGCTTCTCATGAATTCTTAGTACTCTGCTTTATCTTTCTCCCTACAATGAGATATGATTTTGTAAAGAATTAGTATTGTTTTGTAAGGTTTTAAATGTAAATAATTTGTGATGATTTAAAGTCTAATTTTCATTTACTTTTTTATCTCGCCAATTGAAAGGATAAAATTTGTTGAGAAACATATAATCTGAAAAGGATATGCTTTATACAACAAGGTAAGAGTCACAATCAATTTCATGGGTGATAATTTAATCAATGAGGTTGCGTGCAAATAAATAGAAAAAATATATTATGATGGGTGCAAAATTAAAGATTTTATGGTGACAGATTAAAATACCCAATTTGGTCTAGTTACTTGGAAATTAAAGGGAGATTGTTAGCCCTCAGGCAAGTGACAAGTGACAGCTCTCGAGTGGCAGCCAGTATCCTCTCAACCTAATCACAGATTTAGGGACCAAACTCTGGATTAGTTAATGTTCTTTATGCACTCTCAAAGGGTAAAGAACAGGATTGCTCCTATTTGGATCAATAAAATTTTATATATGTATTTGAAATGATTTTAATTTCTTCACATTCCATAAACTAATTGTAAAGGGGAAGGGTGCTTTCTTAAATTTGAACTCTTTGTTTTAAAACTTTTTTTAGTCTTTATAAGTTTACTTTTGAAGTTTAACAATTAGTTTAGTTAACTTAGTTTGTTTAGCCACATTTCATTTAGCGCATATTAAATTTCCATTAGATTTATTTTTCTTACTTAAGCTTTATAGTTTGAATTTTGCGTTTGACATTATAACCATAAGAATTTCCAACTCGCTATGGGATCGATACATAGGACTCCATTAGAGCCCTTTAATACTTGAGCGATACGTATACTTGCATTATGATTACAAGTTTGGAAGGTTAGAGATTTTAAGAGATAAAATTACTTATGCTGAATTTATTTTTATAGAAGTTGAACTTCATATTTACTATTAGTGCTAACAGCCCGTGGATCATGGTGTAGTGTAATAGTGACAGAGGTTGAGTAGCAATTATCTAGTTATAGCTGTAATCAAAATGGGAGATGGTAGTTTGTGATTGTGACAATCTAATGAAAATGATCAGGTGGAATGGCAGTGGTTAACTAGAGTTGATGATCAATTGAAAATGATAATGTAACACATTAGTGAAGGTTAGCGGGTGTCAATGATCAGGGATAGCAATATTCGGGAGATGATGATCCTCTAATTATCATAGTGTACTAAAATTGTGATAACTATCAGGCATCCTTGATCCAACAATAGGTGGTTGGGAGATTATCTGACGATGATGACGGTGCACCACAATATTGGTGACAACTATGCATTCACACCTTAAATAGTGAAGTGATGGTTGATAATGGAAGTGATGGCCCGCCATTTGTCAAGTGACATTAGTTTATTGATGATGGTGGTGGTTGATGATGGAGGTCATTTCCCACCATCATTCTAACATACTAGATTTGAATCTTTAGTAATATTGATAGCATGAAGCATCGACACCAACAGAAACTCAAGTTAGGAGATTGCATAAGAGTGATAGATAAATAAGCAACATTGTGATTGGAAAGTGCTAAAGAGATGCATGAACTACCATATTTGATGTTTAACTTATCTGAAGTTTTTTTATAGTGTCACTTAGTGTCATTAGTTGATTTAATGTCAACTATATGTAAGAAGCAATGAGGAATGCTCATATGTATGTGAAAAATCATGTGTAATCCACTAAGGATATTTGACAATTCACGATCAATTGAAAATAATAAGACATGGGTAATCCAACAAAGATGTTTGAACAATTTGAGATCATTTGTAATTAATAAACCATGATAATTTCATTAAGGATGTCATACCCATTCTATGTTATTTTACTTTGAAATGTTAGATGGCGTTAATTTGTAAGGACAAAGTAAAAATAAAATTCATCAAGGAGTTAGACCCATACTTTGTTATCTTGTCAGAGGAAGGCGTTAACTTATTATAGATCAAGTCAAATGAAATCCACCAAGGATGTTTGACCCATCTGAGGTTGTCCTGTTACCGATAAAGTCAAATGAAATTTGCTAAGGATGTTAGAGCATTCTCTAGGTTGTCTAGTTGGAGATGCTCTATGTTATCAACAAAGTTGAATAAAATCCACCAATGATGTTAGACCTATCTTTGGTTACCTTGTCAAAGATTCTAGATAGTTTTAACATGTTATGGACAAAGTCAAATGAATTCCACCAAGGATGTTAGACTAGTCCTATGTTACTGCATGGGAGATGCTTCATAAGATTAATATATTATGGACATTTGAATGAAATTAACCATATATGCTATACCCATCATATTTTTTCCTTCTCAGAGATGCTTGATGGTTTTAAACTTTTTATGGACAAACTCAAACGAAATCTACTTTAGATGTTAAACTCATCCAATGTTGTCTTATCAGAGATGCTTGACGATGTTAACCTATTATTGACAAAGCAAAATGAAATCCATAAAATATTTTAGTCCTGTACTAGGTTGTCTTACCAGATATTCTTGACATATTTAACATATTATGGATAAATTTGAAAAAAATACATTGAGAATGTTTGTCCTATCCTATGTTATTAAATAAAGCATTTGTTCGACGACTATAACATGAGATGAAAGAGTTTAAAATGAAATCCACTAGTGATATTTTTCCCATACTAAGCTATTAGTCAGAGCATCTACTCAATGACCGTAACTAGTTTAAGAAGTGGTTGCATCAAGTCACATTGTGAATAAGTAAGCCAAAATGATGCATCAGAAATATTTTATGTTTCTTAAGTACAAGATATAGGCTGTGATGGATCGTACTTTTTTTTTAAAATATGATTGCTATCATACTATAGAATAGTTATTGTCTTCTTTCTTATTGTTGCTTTATGTATTTGTTGTTCACTAATGGGGCGGCTACCCACACAAGCTTATAAAGTAACCGAGAAGTCCCTCCCAAACTAGTATTTTAATTTCTTCCTTAAGTTAATATTAAATTTAGAAGAAGTGATAGAGCAAGTCGATATGGATGTCAATGATGGACTTAAGTGTGCGCAACTCATAATATAAATGTAATTGGGGTCTTAACTATGTTTTGGAGGAACACTGATATAAGGAGGAGGCTTTAAAAGAGTTCTTTCTAGCTGGACATCTCTGGTCAATCGTCAGTGTTATGGTAATTAAGCTCTACCATTTGAGATTCATACCCATAGTCAAATCTAGCATCGGAGCTAAGAATCTCATTTTTATATTCCTTTTCATAAGGACAAGGTCTTTAACTAGTAAAGAATAGGTTTCTTCATGAGTAGAGTGATATCCATCTAATGAATTAGAAATAAAGGCCTAATGTTTGGGCTTTCAGACCATCATTTGCAATGGTGAGTGTTAGAGAGGGAGATTCCCTTGTAATGGGTGTTATGCTTAAAAACCATCAAGAAGGTAGGATTGTATTCTCAAAGTATGTCAAAAGGTTTATATCTCTCAATACAAACTAGGAGTGATTTAATAATTTTAAGATATTAATCTAACTATGAATTATGAACATTGAAGTCTCCATCAACATAAAAAGTCAGTAATATTTATTCATTAAAGGAGTCATTAGTTGAAGCCCACATTCTAAAATTTCTTGCTTGGGTAAAATAAGCAATATCTAGTTCTAACTCTGGAACACTTAAATGCTTCATTAACATACAGAGTCCATTTTGAAGATTCTTAGGGGGAATGTAATATTAATAGTATTTCCTTGGATGCTAGGGACTTGATAATTGTGATCATGTTTATAATGTTTTCATGAGTGTCCACTCAAAGTTATAGTGAAAGTTGTCTCCCAAACAAGAATTTGTTCTCATGGATTTGATGTCAAAATAATATGCATGAAGAATACCCCACCGCAATCGTGCCAAATATATTGATGTGAATTGTTTTTTGAGATTGAAGTGAACGTTGACACCTTTAATAGAATGTTCTTAAAAAAAAATATTTTGTGAATCTCCATCACTTTGAAAATACCCAAAAAGGTGAGAGGAGTCTTTAATTGCAATTAATTACTCGATAATTAATCTAGAAAGCTCATCAAAGGTAAGAACGATCCATTTTAGGAAAGAATATAACTATGTACGAGCTTGACCTTTAAAAGTAGCAGGAAAAACTTGATAAAAGAGTGAATTGGAAGCTCATTCTAGGTCAATGATGGCTCTATAATAATTAAAATGTTAATATGAGTCAGACTTTTATCATAAGAATCAATGCTTGGAAGCTAGATGCTTATTGAAATAGGGTGTTGAAGGACGATCTCAGTTAAGGCAGAAGACCCTTTAGAATTACATCGACCAGAGAAATAACTTTTATCCCTTCGATGAACATCTTCTTGCACTAAACATAGTATTTCTTCATAGATTACATGAGTTTAAGATAAGTTCTCCAAACTTATTGGAGGTTTTTAGCTAGGATTGACAGCATGAGATGAATTTGTAACAATTAGAATCTAGAGGTTTGCTTATTTACGAGGGACTTCAATGTGTTGAGGGGGTGCTAATTATGTACCTTTAATCTATGAATTTTGAGGTAACTGCACCCCTCCAGTATGCACTACCGTCTACTGTTGAAACTCATGTAAAATTTTGAGGTTCTCTTGTTAGACTCATTCAGTTTTCATACATGGTCTTTAAGAAGTGCAATTGAGGTTTCTTTGTCAATTACATGATCAATATCACTAGGAAATGATGTAGAAGCTTAGTGTCCCAAACTGTAAGATTATGCCATAGAATCACAAGCATAATAAAAAGAAGCTTATGTATTGAATTTGCTAAAAATGGAAGAAGTAAATACTTAGAATATGAGTCTTCATTTCCCACAAACAAATTAAAACTATTGCATGGAGGAACATTCACAATGGTGGAGTGATAATTTAATGTCTTAGCGTTAATTGAAGATTTAGCACATAAACAAATAAATGTAAAATTGGAGGAGGTGAGACTAATACTTTAATATGAAAAGATTCTGAAAAGGTAAAAAAACACATGGCCTAGCCTAGTTAAAGTAATCTACAATGTAATTATAAGTTCATATGTCTACACTTCTCTTATATTAAAGAAGATGTAATTGCCATGTTTATGATCACAGATGTATAATAGTAGTTTAACTATAATATCTACAATTAAGCTAAAAAATTGTGGTTTTATCCTATAATAGCAATTCTTACCAACGAAAAAACATAAATGGTTGCTACAATAGTAGTAGTTGGTCATAAAAGCTATAACCAATAGCTGCAATAAAGGTTGTTAGCCATAGAGGTTGTACTTGGAAAACTGCATTAGTAGTAGTTGGCCACAAAGGCCATTGTTGGCCGCGACACAAGTAATTGGCCAAAAAAGTTGCACTATGTGGTTGTAAGTGTGGGAGTTGGCCATAAATGGGGTAATTATAAAGTATAACGGTAGTAGTGGACCACAAAGTTTGTAGTTGGTGGTTATAATGAAAGTAGTTCAGATAAAAAAAAAAAAAAAAACTACAGTAGGTTGTCGCAATAGTGACAATTAACCACATCTGCCAAAATTTAAGAATTGTAACCATGGTAATTGGCCACAAATGTAGTAGTTAGTTGCTACAAATGAAGTAATTGCTCATAAAGTTTATAGTCGATTACAACAACAATGGAAATTGGCCACAAAAGTCGTAATTATAAACGACAAAGAAAGTGGTTGGCTAAAAATTCGTGAGCAAAGGTCTCAGAGGCCGGCGGTTGACATTGGCAAGTGGTGACGAACAACAATGGCCTCCGGTGGCTGAGAAACTGTGGTTGACGGTGGTTAGTGGTCATGGAGACTGGTGATTATTGATCGGGCCTTCAATATAGGCTTTAGACACAACATTTGTATTTGGAAGATAATAGTTGCAAATAAGTGTGGCAGTAATGGCTAAATGCGGTCGGCAGTAGTCATGATCAAATGTGGTCGACTATGGCCGATATACGGCGATCGTCGGTGTTTGGCAGTTACAAATGCCAGATGTTATCATTGAATCATCATTATATGTGTTAGACACAACAAATGTATTTAAAATATAACAATTGCAAAGAGGGGTCGTCGATGACTAGTAGTCGTCGATGACAAGTAGTGATGGTAGGCGGTTGTAAACGATGATTGACGACTCATGGTTGATAGTGGTCGGTAACTACCAATGTTGGTGGTTATCATCATTTCTTCTCTCCATAACAAACTTTGAAATTCCTCCTCCTCCTCCTCCTATGCTCCCCAATATTAGAGAGAGGGGCTATTTATAGCCTTCTGGGAAGGGGCAAGCTCTTTAATTCCCTTGGTCCTTCTCCTCCTCTCCTCCCCAAGTGAAGAGAATGTGCCTATTTATAATCTTTTGGGGAGGTTCATTTTGGTATTTTAGCGCATAACTTCCCAAAAAATTCAATTGGACGATCCCTGTTGATCCCTCTTGATCATCTATAAGTTTATAATGATTTGATTGTCTTAATGACATTAAAATTTAGCAAATTTTGACTAGTTTAATTCATCTTGTTAAGACGCACGATTCAACTATAAATATGTCAAATGTGAAGTTTATTTGACTATTCAAATGACGATCCAAAACCTCTAGTGATGCTTCAATGGCTAGATTTAGGATTGACTGGAGCCAGATTGGACCAATATTGACATTATTGGGTTGGTCTTGTTGAAACGACTGGTTTGACTATAAACTTATTGTAATCGGGCCCAGATTACCCTGAATTTGATTTGAATTTTTCTTTTAAATTACATTGACATTCATGCCGGATAAAAAATTGTTGATAACACTTCAATTTTAGTCAACCATGTTTATAAGATAAAACAATTAAATCATAAATTATGGCACACAAGTTTTTAAGTAAACTTCGAATGCTTACTTGTTTTGCAATAAGATGAACACTTTAATAAATCGCATCAAAAAGATTTTTCAAAATAATTATTTGAAGTCCCGAGAAACTAAAGTAACGTAACATTTGGGCATATCTATGCAAACCAATTCCTATATTTATATGTCAAATATTTAAATTCTTCTTTTTTACACTTATACCACTGAATCATATTACATAACAAATATCTTCATTTCAACTTTTAGAAAGTGAAGTACACATTTTCAAACAAAGATTAAATAATTTATTTTTTTTTGTGAGAATATTCCATCAATCCAAATGTCAATAAAATGATGATAAAGTTAGAAGTTAGTTAATAATACTCATTATTTGCATCATGAATGAAGTTTATTTAATATAATTGAAAATTAGAATACCTATAATCAATAGTTTCTTGTGCATCAGGAGAAGTTGCCACATCAACTATGGTCTCACTAAAGACATTCTTGGGTTAAATTATCTAGGTATCTTGGTTTGTCTTATTTAAATGTATTGGGTTAGATACAACTAATAAGCGATGGGTGAAGAATATAAAGGAATTACACAATTGAAATATAGGACAAGATAGATGGGTAGTATTGAAAATAGAAAATTCATTTATATTACAATATTAAGAATAAATAAAAAATGTTCTTGCAAGTTGTCCTTTTATATAATAATGAGATAGATCGGTCGTATTCAAAATATAAGCAAAAAAAATTGTTTGTTGCTACTTTCAATTAAGGTAGATGAAACTAATATAAAACATAAGTTTGTTAAGAAGTAGATATCAAATATCAGTCTCCGTACGAATAGACTATAGTGTTAAAATAATTTTATCCATTTGTTTAGGATTATTTTAGTCTCAGAGTTTATAGAAGTATCAAAGTAAACCCCAACCTCTTTAATTTAGGGATGAAATAGTCCTAATTGATGACTAGAGCTTAATTTTAAAATAGTTGGGAGCTAGTTTAATAATTTTACAAACTTTGAGATTAAAATTGAGCCATATAAATAATCCGAGATTATTTTAGAGCCATGAATATTATAATAAAACTGTGAAGCTGACGACATGGGGAAATAGGGCCCATTCAAGATACCAATGTTTTTAACCGATTATTTACAAAAGAGGAAAAGTTTTCACTAAATAAATGTCAGAGAATAGAGAATTTAGGAGAGAAAGAAAAACAATAAGATTAAATCATACATTAGTTCAGATGGAAGGAGTACCACAAAAAAAAAAAAAAAAAAAAAAAAAAAAAAAAAAAAAANNAAAAAAAAAAAAAAAAAAAAAAAAAAAGTTTATAGAATTGCAAGTATACCAATTTTGAAACCGCTACAAAAGTGTTGCAATTAGAATACTTTGGAAAGCCATTAGTAACAATTTCTTAATCGCTCGGTTGACTTTTGGTGATGCATAAGATTGTGGCAGATAAATAGTTCCTACCATCCTTTTCAATAGCTATCAATTTGAGAAGAATTTTTTATGGGTTTATATGTAAATTTGCTAAAATTAACACACACACACACACACACACACACATATATGTATATGAATATATATGTATATATATGTATATATATGTATATACATTTGTATGTATATATATATNTCATCTCTATTGTTGGTAGGCGGTTTTCTAATAATTATCAATCAGTATTTGTTAATGGCTGTTCTCATGGGTTCTTCAGTGCTTCCAGAGGCATTAAGCAAGGTGATCCCCTTTCTCCTTCAATCTTTATTCTTGCTCTTGATTATCTTTCTAGATTGTTGAATAAGGTTGTTGTTGAAGAAGCACACTCCGTTTACAGTCACAGATCTAATATGCTAATTAACCACCTTGCTTTTGCCAATGATATTATTGTGTTTTTTAAAGCTACTTAGTCTGTTGTTAGATCTATTCTTAAATGCTTAGAACAGTTCAAAGAAGCTATGGCATGGTTTTGAATACCCAGAAATGTGTGGTTGTACTCAGTCAAAAGGTTACGCCTGCTATGAAAAACTGGATTTCTGACTTCACTGGCTTTAGTGTGAGTCAATTTTCAATCAAATACCTAGGTGCTGTTCTTATTAAAGTCAGAACAAAACAAGTTCAATTTTATCATATTGTGGAGAGAATTCAAGACAAACTCCAATGTTGGGTCAACTCTTATTTGTCTTACGGGGGAAGAGTCGCCCTTCTCAAAAGTGCATTATCTTCTCTTCCTGCTTATTTGTTACAAATGAAAGTAATGAATAAATCTACACAAAAGAGTCTTGAAAAAATTTTTAATCGGTTCTTGTAGTCTGGACAAAGGAAGCAATTGCATTGGACTAGCCGGAGTAAGGTCTGTAATTCTACTAAATCTGGGGGCTTGGGTTTCAATAGCTTTTCTCATCTTATACATGTAAACCTTTTTAAACTTTGGATAAAATTTAGATCTCAAGATTCTCAATGGACTAGATTTATAATGGGCAAATAATGCAAACACATACATCCCAATAGAGTTTAAAAGAAATTGGGTGATTCTATTATGTGGGCCAAGACGTTAAAAGTAATGGCTGAGGCTGAAAGTCTTTTCATATGGGATGTCGGGGAGGGTAAAGTTAACTTCTAGCTGGATAATTGGCTTATGGATGGGGATATTGGTATTGGTATTCGATCCTCATATATGTCTGATGCTTCTACCCAAGTGGCTGATTTTTGGGTGAATGGGAGGTAGAATCTTGAGGCACTTGAAGCTATTTGTGAACGAGTGGTGGTTAAAAAGGGATAATCATAAACTATATCTGCTTTCATTGGAGAGTTTTTTTTCCCTCAACAGGAGGTGGAATGGGGCACTAGAGTGTGGAGCAAATTTTTATCACAATCTATGTCTTATTTCTACTGGAGACTATTTCATAAATTCCTCCTTACTAATGATATTCTGAAATTGAAAGGTTTAAGGTGTCCTTCTTGGTGTGTTTTATGTAAAAAGAAGGAGGAATCTATATATCATCTTTTATTCAATTGTTACATTGTCCAATTGATTTGGGAGACTTTCTTAAGTCAGGCAATGTTATCAATTCTAAACCTGTCTTGGGGGAATTTTTTCGGTATTTGTATGATTGGCTGGATAGAAAACTTTTTGTGGTGCCTTGCATTGTGGCTTGGTTTGTTTCGATGGCAAGGAACAAAATGATGTTTGAGGAAACTGAAGTTGGGGTGAAAACAGTGGCTAATCATTGTATTGCTTATGTACAGAAATTCAACAAGTTTAATAAATTCCCTCAGATTTTTCCACATGGTGCTCAGGATACCTCCACTCCTATTATTCCTATTCTGGTGAAGTGGTTATCTCCACAGCAAGGATGGGTCAAGGTTTATATTATGGCAGTTTCCCTTATCCCCATGCTGGTATCAGAGGTATCTTTAGGGATTATAGAGGTGTTTGTCAAATCTTCTTCCAGCCTCCTACCTTTGTCAGGGATCCTTTAGAAGCTGAAACTCTGGCTTTATGCTGGGCCATCCTTCTTGCCAACAGATTTGGTTTTCATCACCTCTGGGTAAAATCTGATTCTAGTACCTTAGTGAACATTATGAATGGGGCCATAGATAGCCTTTGGCATCTGATATACTTAATTATGGAAATTCAGCATATGGGGGATAGTTACAGTTTTTTGTCTCCCATATTCACAGAGAAGGTAATAGGCCTGCAAATTGGCTTTCTAGAATGGGGCTTCACAATGACCACACTCTGATTAGAAAATCTATTAACCCTCCATTGCAATTACTGTTGGAAGGGGACCTTTTGTTAGATCAAATTTTCCATAGTTTTTTGAGGGGCTCAGCCTGCTTCTTTCTAAGGGTCCCCTTGTTTGTAACTTTTATGGATTTCCTCTAATATAGTTGGAGCAGTGCTCCTTCCATTAATATATATATATATATATATATA
>JXCR01123868.1:29803-44009 GCA_002079205.1 Phalaenopsis hybrid cultivar | reverse complement strand
AGCATCTAATGATTGATATTTTGGGAATTACTAATGAATTATCACAATTCTTATAAAAAAAATATATATAAATATTGAGAATACAATGAAATTGGTTTAAGCATCTAAGCGAGGATTATAAATTATGAGAGAAAATTGATGATTACAGACAATGAGATTCTTTATCAGTTAAATTATCTTTTTTTAATATAATTTTGAAATTAATGTTTCACATATGAAATGCACCTATAAAGCTTATCGCAAGATGTATAGATGAAAAAATAATAAATTTATAATATTATCTTGTTGAGTTGTTTTATATTATGATTAACATGCAACTTCAAGGTCTGAATAATCATTTATCTAAAGTAAGTGCTGAATTATCTTTTTGTGTGACATCTCTAAGCTCAAGTGATTTAGTATCTGCTTTTGATAAGTGAAAATTCATTCGTCTTGTAGAGTTTTATCCTATTGACTTTTTTATTGTTGAGATTATGGTTTTTGAGGATAAGCTATCCACATGTATTATTGATATGCACAATAGCGTTGATTTGTCATTTCAATGATGTTATTGATCTTGCAAAATAACTAACTAAGACGAATAATGATTGCGTGTCTTCCCAGTTTACAAACTTATGATCTTGATATTACCTTTATCAGTCATTATTGTTACAGTTAAAAAATAATTTATGCAATGAAAGTTATTAATATCGATTATATAGTCGAATGAGTGATGATTGACTTAATATATATCTTGTACATTACGTTAATAAAGAAGTATTTAATTTGATTCCTCTTGAAATTGTTATATAATATTATCAAAAAATATAAAATGAATTGAAAAGTTTGTATTTTTTTTCATTTGATAGTGAAATACTTGACATTGTTTTAAATTATGTACTATTTAAATAAAGTTAGTTATATAATAAATTTGCTCATTCTAAAAAAAAGATGTTGGTTCTGCCCCTTTTGTTTTGGGCGAAAAGTTCTTGTAATAACTTTGTTCAACAGACTTTTATATCATGACATATGGTACTTTATTTTTGTGGGCAATTTGAGTGTCTGATTATCTTTATTGTTTGGTGATGGAAAGTTTAATATTTAAATTGGCACGTTTTTTTCCCCTTAATGTGAATATTTTTCATTATTTTTGTTAAAAATAAATTTAACTGTAAAGCTTGTCAGCAAATTTTGGCACAAAGTTCTTATTTTTATTTATTTGGTCATAGAATTCTTTACTTCTGAAATTCTTGAAATGCACTCTTTTATCAACCAACTCTCTAAGTTTCAGAGGAAATTTATTAAGGGTATGTTTGGGATAAATTTTATTTTTGTTCTTGTTTTTGTTTTTAAAAACATGTTTGTTTGGTGTTTTTTTATATGTTTTTATTTTTGTTTTTAAAAACAAATTAATGTATTTTTGAAAATACTAAAAAATGATATCTTAATCAAACAAAGAAAGCATATTTTGTTTCAAATCAAAATATAGACAAAACAGGGTAAAAATAAAAATTAGAAAACAAAAATGATTCCGAATTTCTCGGTTGCGAAATGATTTATTCAGAAGGCTGGCCTGGCACCTCTTGTGAGATTGGATATTAGTTGTTATGTTGCTAATCGTTCTTTGCTTTACACGTTAATCACCCTCAGCTGCATAAGGCTGCTGGTTTTGATCAGCTTCAGGTTGTACTTGCCTTTTGGAACATGGGAAAGGCTCATTCTCCAGAATTTTATTTCATAGGTTCCAGATGTTGAGGGTTTGAAGAAGGATAAATGTGAACTCACAAGGACGCCAACTGGATATCGTTTTGCAAATAAGGTTTGCGTAACAGATTATATATAAATCTTTGCTGTAGTTGAAATAGTTAAATAAAAAATTAAATTATTGAAACAGGAGTTGAACTCTTACTTCGAATTTTTATTTGAACTGATTGTTGAACGGGCACCCTCTGTGGGTATGAATGTGTCTCTCAATCGCTATGACTTGTTCCATGGACATCTTTTCCTTGCCAGTGATTCTGGAAGGCTGGGTATATTGTAAGTTGAGAAAAAAAACCTTTCACAAATAGTTAGTTTTACATATCTACAGAAGTAAACTTTATTAGATGATATCATTACAAGCTTATGATCTGAGAAATATCTAGGATAACACTGTTCAGGGGCTACATTGTTGCTTACCGTTGATGCTGATTGACTTTGTAACTTAACATTGAGCAATAATTTCTCAATAAGTTTCTTTTGTTCTTTTCATATACTCATAATATATTAAAATTCAAAATTTTATCTTTAAATTATTAAAAATATTAAAATAAAGATATTTTACATTTTATATCAAATATTTTCTTATTATTTCTCTTAATTACTTAGTCTATTTGTGATTTTATTCACACTAATTTGAATTAATATTATTTACTTTCTTTCATAATAAATAGGCTAGCTTGTGAGCCGACTCAAACTCATAAAAGTAAGTTGGAGCTCGTTCTTGATTAATTAATGAAGTTCAAGCTCAAGTCCGTGCTCGAATCAACTTGCTTACATACACTTACATTGTGTTTGATAATGCCTTTTTTTTCCTCCTATTGTGCTTTCCAATCTGATAAATTACAAGAGCATGATCTATTAGAAATTAAATGAAGATATGACACTCAGTAGGACGCGATGGCGCAAAAAAGTTTCATGTAGCCGACCTATTTAGTGGGATAAAGGCTTTGTTTTTGTAATGTGTTTTCCAGTTTGATAAATTACGAGAGCGTGATTATCGTGGGAAATGTGTAATAGTAGTGTTATGATACATGTGCACCGCTTCTATGGCTTTTCAATCACTGGTAACCTACTTTTAGAACAGCTCGCCCATCTCAGGTAAGGGTAATGCTGATCTATTTGATACATGACAATGTATCACAATTGTAGCATAGCATCACCATCAAAGCCTTAGTGATGATTTGCATTGATCATAGAGGACTCTAAAATTTTCTGTAAACATTATGAATTTTTTTTTTGCTAGCATGCAAAATTGTGATCTTCTTGCTCTTAACTCATATTTATCAAAGATTTAAAAGTATCTTCAACAATTATTTATTATACTAAAATGAAGTTTGGAACACTGTTTCCACATAAGCTTGGAACTTCTGCTTCCACATACAAATATTTATTCATGCATATTGGTATAATTAATATTTTCTATTTATGTCCAGGTTCCATGCTAGAGAGTATCCAGCATATGAAAAGAAAAGGTTCCCTTATAATTTGGGATTTTGTCAAACAGGTTATTTTGTGATGAAAACTAGACTGCAAATGTCTGTCACATGGGTTCACAGCAATGTTCCCCTTTTTCCATATTTCAATTCCTGAAAAAAATGTGCTATTTCACGCAATTTTATTTTTGCTGTCATGTTTTGATTCAGGATCCAACGTGATATATGATGATTCCATGAATTTGAGGAACATACTTTGGCTTGCACCATTGCCTTCAAATGTTACAAAAGCCTGGTTGGCCCCTGGTATGACTTCCAACTATGAACCAATTACTATATATTTATTTGCTTTGTTTTCGCTTGTGAAACAGATATTTGCCTCCTCTTTTCTTTCTTGCATTATATCCATGATTCAGTTCATTTGTTTGGTGAAATCTTCATCTAATACAAACTCTTTTTATATCATGGTTACATTATTTATGCAGTACTAAAATTTATTCGCTGATGTTACGCCAACGGTATTGTTTGAACCATAAATTTTATCTCATTCGAGCTCTAGCAAAAACGTGCAAAAATAATCTGACATTTTATTTAAAATTTAAGAGAGTACTAGCCTATAAAGGTTTATTCTGAAGGAGTATCTTATATTAGCTATATCAGTAAGGACCTTGTGGCTTAATGCTTAGCAGGTTTTCTCACCATACCATAGGTTAATTAATGTGATTAAACTGCCAAACTATTAATAAAACTGCTTAAGACGCAACATCAATTTGGTTTGCGTCATCCCCTACATCATTAAATGGCAGATAACATACCTTATTTGTTGAAATTATAAGTGAAAAATAGTCAATGAAACCTGATATTTATCCAAAAAACGTACAATTTGATGTATCTAATCTTTAGGGTGTGTGTACCATATATCTGATATCTTCTCAACTGTTGACATCGATAAAAACATGTGTAACCTCATCCATGCACTTATCACTTTATCCATTAATGTTAGGGTTATTAATGATCTAATCTTGAGTTGATTTGACTTTGACCCAAGATGAGCTTTAAAGCCATTAGATTTGATCTCGAGCATAGCCATGATTAACAAATTGGTTTGATTCAAACATATTTCAAGCCGAACATAATCATTAAATTTTATATGAGCCGCATCGCTTTTTGATATTGTAAAGGCTTTTTTGGCCAAAATATGTTATGCATCTGTATATCGAGTACCTCATATATACAAATTCATAAAAGCAAAATTTTTAAAATAACATTTTTTTAATAAATTTATTATTTTAAATAAATGCTACAAAAATAAAATATTTTAAATAGACAAAATTGTCATGTCAACTGGAGATTTTGTCACGTCAGCGACAAAATTGCCTACTGACGTGGCGATTTTCCTTTGCCACGTCAGCAAGTAAAATCGCCTGCTGATGTGGCGATTTTATTATCAAAAAATATATATTAAGAAAAATTATATGTTATTACTATTATATTATAAAATTAAAAATACTAAGTACATTTAGCTTAGTTGGTAGTGTAAGGTTTTTAACTTTGAGGTCATGGGTTCAATGCCCATGATAATTTTTTGTGGAGGTGTATTATTTGTTTAATTATTTTTTAAAATTATTTAATTTAGTAAATAAATAAAATTATATAAAATTTAATAAATATTATAATCTCAGTGTTTTTCTCGATTATTTTTAGATCTCAGAGTCGCCAGTTTGTCTATTTATATATCGTCGTATAATTTTTTTATTTGAATAAATCTCCCTCCAAAATCAAATGAATAACGCGAAGAGGAGAGGAATCGAACAACAAAATGACGTACGACAACAAACAAACAAATCAAAAGGAAAAGAGACAGAAGACTTATGTAGGGGTAATCCTTGTGTGATTGATCAAGAGTATACATCCAAACAGAATCAGATCGAAATACCCCGAAAAATAACATCAACGAGTAGAATCTCTATATAAGCCACCCGTAACCAGAGAACCAAAAAAAGAACATTTTTGTTCTGGGGTCATAAGTCTCTCAGAGGAACACATATTTCTACTGGTTAATTACATCTTGGGGAATACACAAGAAGACTCTCGATGAAAGAAGTTTCACTTTATTATCATGATTCTGGGGTATAGGTTATAAAAATGTGATTATTTCGTATGAGACGGTCCTAATGCTTCGAAACTCACACTAAGTCATCAGACAAAGGATGAATATCTCACGTTCGAATGGCTAGCGGCTCCTCAACACACGAAACTTACGAAATAAACATAAATCACTTCAGCGGGGGCATCCCGATGCATCATAGCACATCCAGACCGTAATGACAGGATAAATCGTCGTATCCCAAACAAGGGACAGCTTATTGGTATCGGGCCGTCAATATGATATCAACGAAGTCAAAGGAGTAGAGAGGGCTCAACAGGGGTAGTCAAAGGTGGGGAGCAATAGTTTCAAGAGGTAGATGTAGTGAGGTCGGGGTACCACAAACCCGCATCCCAAGCCACTAGGACCTTAAGTTTACCTGGTCGTGAAGGTAGTGGACTCAACACAACTAGAGATCCCCGGTCAGCAATCCGTGAATCACATCGTCCGCGGTGATTTCGGTAGCTTTAAGGTCAAAGGAACTAGAATCTATCCCATGAGTACCAGCTGGAGCTCTAAGAGGTGGGGCTTATACCCGCCGAAATGACGATGATGTCACAGGAAGGAAAAGAAAGGGAGGTTCAACTACAAAGCTGGAAACACTCAAACAAGAGGACTTGTACCCCGTCTGTATCAGGGTGCCTCCTAACACTCTAAGCGTGTAGACAGCCACCTAAGCAAGATTATGCTAGGCCAGTGAGATTGGAGAAACATGGGGGCTACTCCTTAGGACAAGCAAATATGATGCAATTATCTACCACATTCCTAAGCGTGAAAAACTTATTAATTATGATTGGGTTATAGCCATGCATGCGAACCATTTTTAAAACCGGACCGAATGTCATGCAGAAAGCAAAGACTGATTTGAAAAATCTTGAAAGTCTTAATCTTAAAATTTTGATTATCTTAGTCTTTTATTATTATGATTTTTAGGTAGATAGACATAGAACGTTTGGTCCAGATACACAGAAAAAAAACAATATAAAACGTTCCAATATGCAAAGACACACGAGAAGAAAAAGAAAATAAAAACATCCCAAAAGAATATATAAAAAGGTCAAATATTGCAGCTTCCTTTATCGAAGCTTCGAGTTCGAGTTCTTTGTGGTATGAAGTCTGGTCCGCAACATTGAACGTCGAAAATATTGCAGTCCCCATGTAGGTCTCTCTTGTAGGCGTTGTTATTCCACAACACGTCTTGATAGAATAAATAAACATCATTTTTTGGCACATCAAGCTGAAGCTACATATATATGTAAGTTTTCACAATGTCATTCTCACGCCTTTAAATCTGAAATATTCTTTTTGCACTTCTCGTACTCAGCAGAATGTAGCTGATAAATCAATTTGGAAGAAGAGATCAACTCTTGGGTGGACTTTGAGTTAGGTTGCACGATTCTCACTAGTAATCACTTAGGAATGACCTCTTCTTCACTGATAAAAGACCTGGATCCTGCTGAAGAATTTTNGTTAATTAGTATGGTAAAAATGCCAAACCATTTATAAAGCTGCTTTAATTAAAAGGCTGCATCAACCTGTTTTGGTTGATTGCCTCCATCAATAAATGGGATATAAGATCTCTTATTTGTAAAGATTATGAGAGAAAAAGCAGTCAATAAAGTAGATATCTATTCTAAATCCATGTTATTTCATGTTACAAATTATTCGAAGTTGCATAGCTTGCATCTGATATCTTCTTAGCAGTCCGCATCGAAGCACAATATGCTTAGCTTCATGCAATTTTTTCTCACTTTGCCCATTAGTTTTGGTTTATTAATGATCTGGTTTTGATTTCATTCGAATATGGATGAAGATGGGTTTTAAAATCTATATATAGATATACATGATTTGATCTAGAGCCGGCTTGATTTGGTTTGGTCATGGTTCTATTCAAGTTCAATTTGAGTCGATCATGGTTTATTAGTTGATTCATTGATTTTATTTGTGCCGAAAATCATAGTTCATATTGAAGTAATTGGCATGAAACATTAAGTAAATTTACATGATTTTCGGCATTTTAAGAGCATTTTAACTGCTAAATATGATGAATTTGCAAAATTAGCTTAGCTTACAAGCTGTTTGAAACTTGCTGATATTCATGCATGGATACATACACATGTGTGTGCGATGAAATAAATATGAAACAAATGTATATTTTATTCTTAATTAGTAAATATAGGAAAATTGATCCCTGATCTAATTTTAAATTATTCTGTTTTTTAATAGAACAAATGTTATTGTTAATTACCCCTTCCAAATGAATAACACGATTACTTTATAATAGGAATTATATGGTTAATTAGTGTGGTGCATCTAACTAGAACTAGACGTTAGAAAATACATCTAGTGTGGATCTCATAGGTTTATTGCTCAGGATTCCTCAAGTTAAATTTTAGGCATTTTGTTATCTTGTAGTGCTATTGTGTAATATTATCTATATATTTCATATCTTTTCTATTGGTAAGATTGCTAAGATAAATGTGTGGCAAAATTAGGGTGAATGGGTAGACAAATGATTTTATGAAGAGATTCTAGGAGAAGTGTTCACTGAAAAGTATGTAGTAGAAAATTGACTTGGAGGTATAGATATGCATGGTAAAAGATAACAAAATTACGTCAATGTGATAGGTACATAAAACTATTTTTGAAAAATTAGGAAGAACAATTGATATGCTAAAGCTATATATTGGATTTAATTTGTAAAAAAGATTACATAAAACATCCCTTACAATACTCATTATATATTAATGAAAAATGGGTGTTTTGCTTGAGCCAAAGCCTGACCGAGATAGGATATTCCCCAACGTTTTGGTCATAACTGCATCCAAAAGGCCACAACAATGTTGCTTCTGATTTATTGTTTATATATCCTGTTTCCTGGAAGTTACCAGATAGTTGATATTTGTAAGTACTTAAAAATTAATTGTGACACTGCTTTCAACTATTACATTGATTGGTCTCATTTTCCTGCAGAGAGCTATAAAGGTTCCCTTGCGAAGCTCTACTAGTTCTCCCTATTCTTAGCTGTACTGTTTATGACTAAAATATTTGAGATTTACATACATACCACTCTATTTCTATCTATTTACATATTTAACACCTAAACTTTAATTTTTACATACATGCCACCTTATTCATACATCAGTTTTTGAAGTTAAAATGGTGATATTTTTTATGTGATGAAAGATTTGGGTGCTAATTGGTATTAATTTAAAAGGTAAAGTTTTGGTGCTAGATATGTAGATACATAGGAACTGGGTGGTATGTTTGTAAATGTCCCTAAAATATTTGATTGTCTCGGTGTTTTTTTAGTAAAGTAATGCATTTTTATCAAATACGTTGAGTCAATTACCTGAAATCTCCATTGTTACATCACCAAAGATTTGTATTACGAGTTAGGAACCCTGTTGGTACTGGATGCTCATCCTGGAGGAATCATATATGACAAACTTGTCCCAGAGTATGTGGACTTTGTGAGGACAATTTATGAAGGTTTGTGTTATGCAGATGTAGTTTTTTTTTTTTTTCTAATTTTTATGAAGGATTAATATGAATTTTCTGGTTTTATTCCAGATGATTTTGGTGAGGTTGTGGTTGATGTCAATTACTTTAATCTGGATAACGTTGCCCCTGGAGACAAAATTTTTATTTGCTAGAATTCTTATAATGGTCAGTGAGTTTCAGTTTCTACCAGTGAAATTTATTGAAATTGTATACTTGTGTTTTGTTTTATCTACCATTGATGTTACACTGAAATTTTATAAGCTAATTCCCCTCATTTAATGTTTGGTTTGGTGTAGTCATTTCCTTAGAAACAATTTGTTTGTGAAATCTGCTCTGATCTTATGATGTGTTTGGTAGCATACTTTTAACAGAATTTAGCTATGGATTTAACTTGCCAGCCAAACACAAAAAAAAATAAAGGAAAATTAAATCCTACGCTACATTAAATCAAATTTTTTTCGGTTCCCTCACTTTTTCTCGCACTTCGTCTCTTTTGCGATGTAAATCCAGATTTAATAAATCCGATTGCGAGGCGGATTAAGGATTTATTTTGCCGTTGCTCTTGCGAGTTCCATCTCGGTCACATAGATTTATTGTATTTACTGGTTTTGATAAATCTTATATAATGTAAATCCAGTTTGCAGCCAAACACCGCCTTAGATAAACCAAATTATCTCATTGCCTTCTTTATCAAGTCCAATCTCTCCAGAGAAAATGCTCTATTTATATCAGATTGATTGGTAGATGTCAAAACATCGTTTGATTTGTGCTTTTCTTGCCTCGTTTTCCATAGATATAGTATGTATCATATATTTCAATTTAACGTGAGCAGCGTAATTGGTAATTTGTTATATTTTTGAGGATAGTGATGATTTTACTTCCTATCAATATCATATTTAAATTACAATATTATCAAACAAAGATATATATATTTTTTTCACTAAAATGTACATTGTCTTCTGCGACAAGTGTCTACAGGATATACATTTTAACAAAACCATGGCTCTTGCCCAGTAGAAATGAGTTTCAGAATATTTGTACTGTGAAACTCAGATTGTCATAAACTGAGAGTCCTTGGCGAAAGCAGCAGGTTTCAAATTTTGAATTTTTTTTTTTTTTTTTTAGAAGTTGAGTCTTGGTGGTTTCTATGTTGAAATTAATGATTAGAGTATGCTTCAAACTTATGTCTCTTAGTTGGAGAGAACGTCTTCTGCCAACTTCTTCACAAACTTCGCACAGGATGTTGAATGTTCATTAGTTGATGGAAGAGGTGAAATAGATAATTACTATTGATACACTTCCAAAAAAAACGTTACATGTGAAGGTCATTGATGCTTTATTTCGTAGATTACTCTTAACTGTCAAGATGGAAAGTTTTATGTACTTTCATTTGAAGATCTCCTGTTCAAATTTTAGTGCACTAAATGGTATCCTCTTTTGGCTTCGTTTCTTCATGTTTCAGAATGCCATTGGTGATTCAGATCTTATGTTCTTAGGTTTTACTGCTAGACTTGTGATGGCAGAACTAATTATTATTATTGCTATTAATTTTGAAGGCATTGTGGATTGCTTTGTTATGTTATTGCTCTCTTATTTATCTCTAGGTTGGTTTGGAATAACAGTCTTTATTTTTGTATTTTTTATTTGGTTTAGTTTATTCATATTTTGATTTAAAAAAAAAAATTTCGGTATTTTAAATGTGCTATTTTTATTGCTATTGAATATTTCATAGTTAATTTATGCAAAAAGATGACAAATAAGTGAGGGGGTTGGCAGTAGTAAGTGGGTGGGAGTATAGGGCCCTGTTTGAGAACAAGGCTCTGCTTCATTGCGTTGCAGTGGACGTTGATAGATTTCTTCTCCCTGTTTTTTTCATTCCTATCTTTGTGAGTTGCGTCGGTCGCACAAGTATTTCTCCTCCATTTTAGGACGCGGGATCTCCACGGCTTTCGCCCTGCCGCGCCGCGTTCTGCTGTTCCAAAAAATGGAGCTTATAAAGCAACAGATTTTTCTTGAAGGTAAAGCATTTTCAAATGAGCCCTAAGTGGTAACTTGTGGGGAAAGTGGTGGCAGCCGCGATGATGATTATCGGTAGTAGCTATCTCAATTGATTGTTTGGTTTACATTTAGAAAATGAAAATACTAAAAAAATTTTCTAAGTGTTCTTGATAATAATCTGATTTGTTTTTAAAAACATTTTATAAAATATTTGAAAGAGATTATACATTAAAAAACAAAAAAATTCCTCGTAACAAACCCTTAGGCTTTCTTATACTTGTTTAAAAAAAATTATGAAGTGTCAGCTCTGTCTTTTTAGTCTTCTCAAGATAGACTGTTGAAGTTTCTTTCAAATTAATAGTAAATTAGTATGAGGAAAATAAGAGTTTGATAATAAGGAGGGCCACCTGCAGTCAATAATGTTGTGGTTTGGTGGCAGAGGAACCAATTGCCAAGTTCCTTGACTTTGAAGAGCATGAAACTCACTGGACATGGCTTTCCTCCCATGAAGATGCTTTATGGCCTCTGTATAGCAGCTAGGATTAGTGTTGGAGGAGGTTGTGGTGTGGAGATCCAAGATATGTTTCAGCTTGAGAGAGCCGGCTTGAGCTCTTGTGATCATGTGGTGTCGAATAGGTTTTAAGTCGGGGTTCGGTGGGAGGAGAAGATGAATGAGAGAGTTGTTGGGGTTGTGTAGAATTCGATAGGAATGTTGTTGTTGCAGCTCATGGGGTGGGTAGTTAGTATGTGAGTTGATGAGAGGAACTGTTGGAGAAGATTATTTCAGAGGCTGCGGGTAGGGAATTTGGTGGTAAGTTGTCGGATGCTAGAGTTGGGAGACTGGGTGGAGTAGGAAGAGGAGATTCGGGTATGAATGCAGGTTTAGATACACCTGGAATGGAGATTTCATTGAAAAGGACATTAAGAGAAGTGATGATTTTATGATTTTGAATATTGCAATAGCTACAATAACCTTTATAGTTGGGAGCATATGCATTGAAGATGCATGATGGAGCGGTAGGTAGGACTTTATTTGAAATGAGAGGTTTTTGTCACGGAAAACATAAGTAACCGAATGTGCGGAGATTGGCGAAGGTGGGCGGCGAGTGATGTAATAGTTCATAGGGTGATTTGTAGTTTTGCTTCAGAGGGTCCATGATTGATTTGTTGGGCTGTTGTAGTAAGAGCTACCCATAATTTGGAGCAAGGTGAGCATTTAGTAAAAAAGTTTCTATTGTTTCAATGAGACGCTTATGTTTGTGTTCGACAACCCCATTCTATTGAGGTGTTGGTTATAAAAAAATTGATATTGATTGCCTTAGGAGAGAAGGTATTATTTGAGATTTTGAGAGATGTATTCACCACCTTCATCAGAGCGGAAGGTTTTGATGTTGTGTTGAATTGATTTTTAATAAATTCGTGAAAAGTTATTATAATCGCGGTGGTTCCATATTTAGCACACATTGGGATGTCTGACAGTATCTTGTGTAGTCATCAATTAAAGATATTTAATATTTGTAGCCTCGTAAAGAAGTAATGGGTAGAAGACCACATACATCATACTGAAAAATTGCAGAATGTGTCTTAGATGTAGAAGTAAATTTAGAAAAGGGTAATTGATGACATTTTTTTGAAATACATTCACTACAAGGAAAATTCATAGTGAATTTGATGATTGTCCCATCAAGTTTGGATATGTGAGGAATATCACCTGACATATTTGATATGATATGATTGTTAGTTGTGAATGGTAAAGTGTTTCTCAATAATAATAAAAAAAAGTACTAATAATTTTTCATCTATTTAAGAATGTTCACAAAGTTCTCGTAGAATCACTCGTTCAAGTATTTAAAGTCTCTCGTAGAATCATCTATTCGTAGAATCACCAGTTGAGAAGATGCATAACCCCAATTATCTCTCAACTTTACATGAGCTCTATGTGTAGAATAAATAATAATATTTTTTTTTTTTTTTGCTTTTTCTTATTGTTCGTATTATTTGTCTATGAACTTTTATCTTGTGTGTCAAATAGATTTTTCTTATCTTTTGATCAAATTTCATGTAGTCAGGGTGTATAGCTTTCCAAACTCTGGGTTTGCAATTTTGGCTTTTTTTTTTATATAATGAGAGATATAGCAACCAATAAGATTGTCATTAAATGTTTATAATTGATATGCATCCAACATTGATCATTTGTATGCATCAAGTGAGAAGAAGTAAAGTCGAGAGATAATTGACAATCTAAATTAATCATTGTTTCTTAGGAGGAGATAGAAGAGGATAAAAAAAATGAGCATTATAATACATTGGTCTGTGGCATCTATTTGATGAGTTGATGAGAAACATAAAATGTTGGACAACATAATGAAGCTCAACTTGGTTATTATCCTCATAAGAGGGGAGATCTCACAAGCGGCTTACATAATAAGGATAACAAGTTTCACTTTAAAGTATGCACCATAAAAAATTGATAAGGAATGTTGGAGGCCAAGTAACATACAATAACATGCGGGATTTGGGAGAAGTTGCTGATGCTCTTGATGAAAATAAGTTTCGGTGGTGGCGAGAAATATTGATATTGTGTGTAATGTGGAACGTCTTAAGAGTGATTGAGGATGAAGAAATAAATTCGAGCAAGAGTTTCATGAATCACTAGTGATAAATACCTAAAAACCAACTATCATTGAAGGTATTCAAACTACAAAGACAACATTTAAAAATCAATTTATGGAACTTATTTTAATATGCATAAAACATATAAATATTTAAATATCCTAGTATGTAAATAATTTACTTTAAACTATTTTCACTTCAAACTATATACTAAAATAAATCAAATACATATTAAAAAAGATTGCCAATTATTCAACGATTAACAATTCTGATCTGGACGTGTGTGCCAGGCGGGCCCAATGTCAAGAGGGCCCACTTTCAAAGCGGGTTAGTTATGGCTATCGGGCCCAGCATTGAGGGCCCATTTTAAATCTGGTCCTGTTTGGTTTACCTGGGGTTTAGAAGCTTTCCTTTCGGCTCCTTCTAGAGGCTATGCGAGAACTAGGGCTGTAAACGAGCCGAGCCTGAGCGAGCTCAGTCTTGGCTCGTGTTCGGCTCGTTCGAAATCAGCTCGTGTTCGAAATCGGCTCGTGTTCGTAATGGCTCGTGAACAGTGTGTTCGTGTTCGGCTCGAAAAAGATAATCGTGTTCGTGTTCGGCTCGAAATTAGCTCGTTATAATATTAAATTATTATAATAATTTATTTTTTTTTATAAAAAGTAAAAATAATTTTTTATTAAAACTGTTTGAACTACCAACTTAATTCAAAACATATTTGAAGAATAAATTTCTAGAAAAAATTTGCAAACCAAATTTTACAAAAAAAACATTA
>JXCR01123868.1:6113-29105 GCA_002079205.1 Phalaenopsis hybrid cultivar | reverse complement strand
TCAGAGCGGAAGGTTTTGATGTTGTGTTGAATTGATTTTTAATAAATTCGTGAAAAGTTATTATAATCGCGGTGGTTCCATATTTAGCACACATTGGGATGTCTGACAGTATCTTGTGTAGTCATCAATTAAAGATATTTAATATTTGTAGCCTCGTAAAGAAGTAATGGGTAGAAGACCACATACATCATACTGAAAAATTGCAGAATGTGTCTTAGATGTAGAAGTAAATTTAGAAAAGGGTAATTGATGACATTTTTTTGAAATACATTCACTACAAGGAAAATTCATAGTGAATTTGATGATTGTCCCATCAAGTTTGGATATGTGAGGAATATCACCTGACATATTTGATATGATATGATTGTTAGTTGTGAATGGTAAAGTGTTTCTCAATAATAATAAAAAAAAGTACTAATAATTTTTCATCTATTTAAGAATGTTCACAAAGTTCTCGTAGAATCACTCGTTCAAGTATTTAAAGTCTCTCGTAGAATCATCTATTCGTAGAATCACCAGTTGAGAAGATGCATAACCCCAATTATCTCTCAACTTTACATGAGCTCTATGTGTAGAATAAATAATAATATTTTTTTTTTTTTTTGCNTCACAAAGTTCTCGTAGAATCACTCGTTCAAGTATTTAAAGTCTCTCGTAGAATCATCTATTCGTAGAATCATCTATTCGTAGAATCATCTATTCGTAGAATCACCAGTTGAGAAGATGCTTAACCCCAATTATCTCTCAACTTTACATGAGCTCTATGTGTAGAATAAATAATAATATTATTTTTTTTTTTGCTTTTTCTTATTGTTCGTATTATTTGTCTATGAACTTTTATCCTGTGTGTCAAATAGATTTTTCTTATCTTTTGATCAAATTTCATGTAGTCAGGGTGTATAGCTTTCCAAACTCTCGGTTTGCAATTTTGGCTTTTTTTTTATATATAATGAGAGATAGAGCGACCAATAAGATTGTCATTAAATGTTTATAATTGATATGCATCCAACATTGATCATTTGTATGCATCAAGTGAGAAGTAAAGTCGAGAGATAATTGAAAATCTAAATTAATCATTGTTTTTTTAGGAGGAGATAGAAGAAGATAAAAAAAATGAGCGTTCAAATACATTGGTCTGTGGCATCTATTCGATGAGTTGACGAGAAACATAAAAGGTTGGACAACATAATGAAGCTCAACTTGGTTATTATCCTCATAAGAGGGGAGATCTCACAAGCGGCTTACATAATAAGGATAACAAGTTTCACTTTAAAGTATGCACCATAAAAAATTGATAAGGAATGTTGGAGGCCAAGTAACATGCAATAACATGCGGGATTTGGGAGGAGTTGCTGATGCTCTTGATGAAAATAAGTTTCGGTGGTGGAGAGAAATATTGCTATTGTCTGTAATGTGGAAAGTCTTAAAAGTGATTGAGAATGAAGAAATAAATTCGAGCAAAACTTCATGGATCACTAGTCATAAAAATCTAAAGACCAACTATCATTGAAGGTATTCAAACTACAAAGACAACATTTAAAAATCAATTTATCGGACTTATTTTTATATGCATAAAATATTTAAAAATTTAAATATCCTAGTATGTAAATAATTTACTTTAAAATATTTTCACTTCAAACTATATACTAAAATGGATCAAATACATATTAAAAAAAATTGCCAATGATTCAACGATTAACAATTCTGATCTGGACGTGTGTGCCAGATGGGCCCAATGTCAAGAAGGCCCACTTTCAAAGCGGTTTACTTATGGCTATCGGGCCCAGCAATGAGGGCCACTTTCAATCCGGTCCTATTTGGTTTACCTGGGGTTTAGAAGCTTTCCTTGCGGCTAAAGCGGAAAGGCTCCTTCTAGAGGCTATGCGAGAACCAGGGGTGGCCTCACTCTGTTTCTTCTTCTCTTCCGCCGGCGCTTCCATCGGAACCCTACAACCCAAGACGACTACTACTCGTGTTTTGTTCTGACATATGGTAAAGAGTGGCTATCAAGACTATGGCGGGTGGATGGATCGACCACGAGGGAACAATATGGATGGATCGTGCGCGAGCTCTACAGCTGCGGATACGTGACCGTTTCCGCGTTGCGGTTGACCTGCACCGTCGATGGAAGGTTGAATCCGATTACTCCGTGGCTATCCGTCGATGGGTGCTCCGTTTATGGAGGGATTCGTCGTCGGCCAATAGGTCATCCGTGAGGTTCTATAGGAAGCGAGGTGCTTTTTTTTCTCTTCTTTGGTTACGTAGAATTTATAATCTGCAGAAACTGGTTTGGGAATTGATATGTTAGTACTTTAGTTCTTGCTGATAAGACGATTAATTATTGTTTTTAGCTATAAGATTCGGTAAGCTATTGTTGACTTCTGTCTTTTGCGGTGGGATGATTGAGTAATCTGCTAAAGTATTGTTTCTAGGTATTATTTGCAATGTTTCATTTATTTCTCACGGATATTGAATGGTCGCTTATTGTTGAAATACTGTTTTGGCTTCGACAAGTTGTAAAATGCTAAGTGTGGTCGATTGAGAGAGACTTTTATGTTGCTTTTGTGGAATAATAAACTTTTTATTTCTCCAGTTTTGCTTGGCTGTGATCGCATGATTATTTTTTCGAGTGGAATAAAAAAGTGTTATGAGTTTACTTTTTTAGAGCTTAGCTTATATATTTCTCTATTGCGTTAATTATGGAGTGTTTTTTTTCCTCTGCATATTTGAGAGAAGATTGTTTTTTACTATGTAGTTTCCTGTTATTAATTTTCTTGTACTATTGGCAGTTGGAAAGGATTTTGAATCCGATGAATCCACCATTGTTCGTATTCTTCAATTTTTAACTGTTCCGGTTATTGGGAATGTCTGTCATGCTTTTATGCATGGTCTTAATCATATACAGGTATAGAAACATGACAACTAATGCATAGTGAACCGCTTGATACGCCCAAATACCCAATCAGATATTCTAAACTTGTTTCAATTCTTTCAGATATATGGTGTTGAGAAGTTGCACAGTGCATTACTGGACCGACCACAAGGAATGCCTCTTGTAACGGTATGCTAAATAATCTTTATTTCTAATGTAGCTGATTAATATATGCACTAATGCTTAATTTATTCTACATGAAACATGTGACATTATTTGAAATTCCCACCCACTTTATAATGATGCCAATATTCCATGATTATTGTTAATATTAAATTTTTGGCTCTTAGGCATAAATCACTTGTAAATAAACCATCTTATTTCACTTAACACACTAGATGTTGTTGTAAAAAACTATTAGATTAAGAATTTTGTGAGATGCATGGTTTGCACTGTTTTTGCAGATGAAAAAAAAAAAGAACATCACAAATAAAATTTTTTTTGATGGTCATTGAGGTTTTGAGCTTTTCGTATATTTACAAGTGGTAAATTATAACTACGACTAGCATTACTTTATTTTTGTTAGAACAACATATACCTTTTTGGTTCCATTATTACTTTTGTTCATAATGAGGATGGTGATATACCCCTCACATAGACAATTTGAAAATAGGGAGGAAATTCTTTTTTTTTTCAGTCTAATCTCTCATATTGAAATTAGTCTATACTTTGCTTGCAACGCTCTCTTTGGAAAATTGTCATTTGCTACTTTTATAAATTTTTTATGTAATTCAAATCAACACTTTGTTGTGCTAAGAAAATGGACTTACTCTTATTATTAGGATTATTTACTTCCAGTTCTTCGAAGGTTTTGATATGAATTTTGTTATTTGATCATCAAAATATTTAAATATTACGCATGTTTTCTTCTGTAGATTGAGTATTAGAGGAACTCAATAACATGGGCTCTGTCATTCAGCTTCATTCAATTTTTGAGTTTCTCTCTCTATTTTGATGAAGAACTCAATGAAACTGAATGCCTAAACTCTGTATTGAGCATAATCAGTGCCAAGGTTGAATGAAATAGGAAATTGTTATAACCAACATATAAAATATAGGAACTTTAACATGTGACACTATCTTACTCTCTTGATTTAGTCTCAAACTTGAGTTTGAATACAAAGACAACAACAACAAGCTTTTATCCTATTAAGTGGGGTCGGGTACATGAATCCTTTTTCTCCATTGCGCCCTATTGAGTGTCATATTTTCATTTATATCTAATAGATTAAAATCATTTTTTATACAATATACCCAAATATTTTTAGGTCTACCTTTGCATTTCTTAATATAAGTCGAATCTAAAACATCTATTCTCCTAACCGGATCATTAGATGGTCAACTTTTAATGTGACAAACCATCTAAGACGACTCTCTCTAATTTTGTCCACCATTGGAGCTACACCAACCCTATCACAGATATATTCATTTCACATGTTATCTCTAAGTTCCAAGCCACTCATCCAGCTAAGCATTCTCATCTCAGCAACACTTAACTGTGTTATGCTTCTCTTTTAAAGGCGAACATTCTGCGCCATTGAGCATTGCAAGTCTCACTACCATCTTCTAAAATTTTCCTTTAAGTCTAAGTCTAGTGGCAGACAAAATAAATTTCTATCTTCATAAATCATGCTTTTCCATCCTTTCAATTAACCTAGTTGTTAATGGTCCATGCCTAGTAACCATCAGTGCTATCCTCTACGTTTTAGAAACCCTGCAGATCGCTTTTTTTCTTTCGAGTGGATTTTAGTCCTTTCAATTAACCTAGTTGTTAATGGTCCAGATGAGTTAGCTTCTTTGGCAAAATGATGTTCATTATCCGAATAAAATTGATAATCATGTTTTTTTTTAAATGGTTAACCCTTTAGCTGATTGAATAATGCTTCTCTAAGTAGAAGTCCTTCATTTTGCTGCAAACATGTTTTTGTCTGCATAATATTTACTTTTTCTTCTTGTTAAATTAAAGGAAATATGGTTTATGATGATCATTTAAAACTGGTATGATTCTTTGTGTATTTTTTTTATTGAACGTATAATAAACTGCTTGTTTATAGCAATCTGATTTTGTTTATTTATTTGGCATAGTTTTGTTTACGTGGTTAATATTTATGTTCAGACATCTATTCTGTTCTTCGAACTCTTGCTTTTCTTACCATTTCTGCTAATGAACTTTTAGCTTTTCTGCCTATATGTTTTTTTTTTCCTTAAATTTAAATTTTGTTATTGCTTGGCACGTCAGGTTAGCAATCATGTAGCCTCTATGGATGATCCTCTTGTGATTGCCTCATTGCTACCTCCAAGTGCAATGCTGGATGCTCGCAATGTAAGGTGGACGCTTTGTGCAACTGACCGTTGCTTCAAAAATGCAGTACTTTCTACATTTTTTAGTTGTGTTAAGGTTTTGCCTGTCTCTCGGGGTGATGGAATTTATCAGAAGGTACATCATGTTTTTTATTTATTTGTTTTAGGGAGAGTTCCATGCGTGCTTGCCTCTACCCTTCTGTCCCTACATGGACGTGCATAAATAAATATTTGGTCGATTTACTTGTCTCAGCAAATTTAAGTAGCAGTTCAATTTATAATGGCTGTGATATGATGTTATCTTATATGGTAAGAGTAAGGTATTCATAAAGTAGGAATTTCTGAAAATTTATCGATTATGTTGTAATGTTTTCCTCAATGTTACTTTTCCTCAAGTTAAATACATTGGCTTTGTTTTACGTATTTGTAGGAATTATACTTTCGGTTGAAAGCAATGTAAGACCATGATGGATATTTTCATTGAGTCATATTTTAAATGATCGCTATTCTAACTTTTTATGTTGTCTTAGTAGTTTTTCAAGTTTGATTATGGTTGCCATTGCCAAAGATCTTCAATGTGTAAAGATTTTTCATTCAGGGGATGGATATGGCTCTGTCAAAGCTAAATAATGGTGGATGGGTTCATATTTTTCCGGAGGGAAGTCGTTCTAGGGACGGTGGAAAAACCATAGGTCCTGCAAAGAGAGGAATTGGAAGGTGAGTAGAAACGATTTGCTTGGGTCTGTTTTGGATCAATTTTTGTTTTTTGTTTACAAACAGAAAAATACTATTTACTTGTTCATTTTTCTATCTGTTTTCTAAATTAATTTTCCAACACAAGTGAGCTGTTTTTTGTGTTTTGAAAACAGGAAAAACATGCTAGGCACTCAATAATTTCAATTAAAAATTTAATTAATTAACTTAATAATAAACATATTAGTTATTTAATTTTAATTAATAATTTAATTAATTAACTTAATAATTATAAAATTTTAATAATAAATCTACTTAATTAACTTTGTAATTAATTACTTATACCAATAATAATTCAAATAAAATATTAGTCATTTAATCAATTAACTTAATAATTATAATTTATTTATTTATTTAACTTAATAATTATAAAATTTAATTAATTTGTACTTTTAATTAATAATTTAATTAATTAACATAATTAGCTTTATAATTAGAACCTTTTAAATTATTTAATTTCAGTTAATAATTTAATTAATGACAGTTTTAATAATAAATCTACTTAATTAGCTTAATAATTATTCAATTAAACCAATAAAAATTCAAATAAAATATTATTCATTTAATTAATTAACTTAACACTAATAATTTAATTAATTAGTTTAATAATTATAAAATTCAATCAGTTAACTTTGTAATTATAAATTTTAATTAATTAACAATTTTAATAAAAAAAAATTAATTAATTAACTTAATTAATTTAATAATTATAAAATTTAGTCAATTAATAATTCAAATAATAATTTAATTACTGAACTTAATTAACTTAAAAATTATAACCTGATGAATTATTTAATTTTAATTAAAATTTAATTAACTAACTAATTATAGAATTTTAATAATAAATTTACTTAATTAACTTTATAATTACTCACTTAAATTCATAATAATTCAAAAAAAATAATCATTAATTAATTAACTTAATAATTATAAATTTAATTACTCAATAATTTCAATTAATAATTTCATTAATTAACTAAATAATTATTAAATTTTAATAATAAATCTACCTCTTTTTTAAAAAAGTATAATTTTTTCCTTAAAAAAATTAAAAAATGCCCAACCAAACATTCTTTATATTTTTTGTTTTTAAAAATATATAAATCTTAAAGTTACCAAACGCCTTTTCTATAAGTTGAAAATAGAAAATAAAACAAAAACAAAACAGACTGAAAATAAAAACAAAAATAAAAAATAAAATGTGATCTCAAATGGGACTTTGGTCATCATTTTGTTTGTTNATAAATCTACCTCTTTTTTAAAAAAGTATAATTTTTTCCTTAAAAAAATTAAAAAATGCCCAACCAAACATTTTTTATATTTTTTGTTTTTAAAAATATATAAATCTTAAAGTTACCAAACGCCTTTTCTATAAGCTGAAAATAGAAAATAAAACAAAAACAAAACAGACTGAAAATAAAAACAAAAATAAAAAATAAAATGTGATCTCAAATGGGACTTTGGTCATCATTTTGTTTGTTTTTTTTTGGTATCTTTAGAATGATAATGTGTTACTTTTTCCCTCTGTATGTGAAAGTTGACTCTTAATTAACAACATTTGAGAACTATTAGGAAATTTTTTCTATTGTTGCAATTTCCAAGCTTGATTACGTTTGGTACGTCGGCTGCCATGCTAATCATCATTGGGGCTCCATTTCTAAATGAGCTCATTTAACTCAATTAATTCAATTTGAAGGCTAATTTATTCTTCTTTAAACTCCTGGATATCTGAATCTGCTGACAAATTTATGAAAAGTTATCCATAATGTTTTCTAGTTCCTCTTAATGTCGCTTATTTCATTTCATTTATTTTGGCAGTTTTTTTAAAATTTCATTGGAGTTACTTTTGAATATCATCTCTTATTTAATCTTTTTGAAATATTTTGAACAGAACAACATATAAATATGCTGAGCTCAAAGTGTATGAAATCTGACGTCTTTTTAACTCGAATGTATCTTTTTTTGTTACTTCTCTCNCTTATTTAATCTTTTTGAAATATTTTGAACAGAACAACATATAAATATGCTGAGCTCAAAGTGTATGAAATCCGACGTCTTTTTAACTCGAATGTATCTTTTTTTGTTACTTCTCTCTCTCTCTCTCTCTCTTTTTTCTTCTTCACATATCATGATGATGACAGAGCTCAATCATGAGGCTCATGCTTGTAAATTTGATCCTAGTCATTGTTATATATTCTAATGCATGCTACTGCTCTAGTTTATGTATGCATGTGTTTGTGCATGAGTGTATGAGAATGCCCATTTTTCTCTTTTCTAAGTGTGGAGAATTTTAATGTCTGCATCGTGTGAAGAGAATCGACCCGCTTCCTTCTGCTGCGGGCCGGTTTGTTGGTTGTCGACTGGTGCTGGATGGACCGGTCTAGTTCTAGGCGTAACAATACTCCCCTCTCAAAGAAGTAACTTGTCCTCAAGGTGGAAGGATGAAAACTGCTTGTGAATCACTTCGTAAGGCTCCCATGTTGCTTCATAGTCTAACAAACTTTTCCACTTAACCATTATCTCCTTTGCTCCCCCTACTCCCTGAGACACTCCTTCATTCCCAAGCGGCTTTGNATTAATAATTTAATTAATTAAATAAATAATTATTAAATTTTAATAATAAATCTACCTCTTTTTAAAAAAGTATAATTTTTTCTTTAAAAAAATTTAAAAATGCCCAACCAAACATGCTTTATATTTTTTGTTTTTAAAAATATATAAATCATAAAGTTACCAAACGCCTTTTCTATAAGCTGAAAATAGCAAATAAATAAAAAAAAAACAAACTGAAAATAAAAACTAAAATAAAAAATAAAATGTAATCTCAAAGGGGACTTTGGTCATCATTTTGTTTGTTTTTTTTAATACCTTTAGAATGATAATGTGTTACTTTTTCCCTCTGTATGTGAAAGTTGACTTTTAATTAACAACATTTGAGAACTATTAGGAAAATTTTTCTATTGTTGCCATTTCCAGGCTTGATTACGTTTGGTACGTCGGCTGCCATGCTAATCATCATTGAGGCTCCATTTCTAAATGAGCTCATTTAACTCAATTAATTCAATTTGAAGGCTAATTTATTCTTCTTTAAACTCCTGGATATCTGAATCTGCTGACAAATTTATGAAAAGTTATTCATATTGTTTTCTAGTTCCTCTTAATGTCGCTTATTTCATTTCATTTATTTTGGTAGTTTTTTTTAAATTTCATTGGAGTTACTATTGAATATCATCTTTTATTTAATCTTTTTGAAATATTTTGAACAGAATAAAATATAAATATGTTGAGCTCAAAGTGTATGAAATTTGACGTCTTTTTAACTCGATTGTGTCATTTTTTTGTTACTTCTCTCTCTCTCTCTCTTTTTTCTTCTTCACATATCATGATGACGACAGCTCAATCATGAGGCTCATGCTTGTAAATTTGATCCTAGTCATTGTTATATATTCTAATGCATGCTACTTGTCACCTCCCAAAAAGAGCCATTATGGGTGGTGGGCAGCCCAGGACTTAAATACTGCTTTTCGGCCCTACACCTAGCCAATGTGGGACTATTTGTCCGTGACATACTGCTCTAGTTTATTTATGCATGTGTTTGTGCATGAGTGTATAAGAATGCCCATTTTTCTCTTTTCTAAGTGTGGGGAATTTTAATGTCTGCATTGTGTGAAGAGAATCGACCCGCTTCCTTCTGCTGCGGACCGGTTTGTTGGCTGTCGAGCGGTGCTTGATGGACCGGTCCAGTTCTAGGCGTAACAATACTTCCCTCTCAAAGAAGTCCTTGTCCTCAAGGTGGAAGGATGAAAACTGCTTGTGAATCACTTCGTAAGGCTCCCATGTTGTTTCATAGTCTGACAAACCTTTCCACTTAACCAATATCTCCTTTGCTCCCCCCACTCCCTGAGAGACTCCTTCATTCCCAAGCGGCTTTAGAATCACCTCCAAGTCCTCCATTAGTGTTGGTGTTAGTGTAGACGAAGGTGTATGATCTCCAATTGCTCGTTTTAGCTGTGATACAAGATCAGGCGTATTGCAAATGATGGTGGTAACTTCAAACGGTGCCACTGGCCCAATGCATACTATCACCTCATAAGGCCCAATGTATCGTGACAATATTTTCTCGTTTCTCCTGGTCAATGTCTCTTGTCGATAGGGTCTCAGTTGCAAGTAGATCATGTCTTCTGGTTCAAATTGCTCCTCTCTTTTGTGTCTAACCGCCTTCCTCTTCATGATTTGTTGAGCTCTTATTAAATTCCCCTTGAGCTCTGCCAGTAACCTGTCCCTCTCCTTAAAGCACTTATCGAAGTTGGATACCGGTGTGGTATTATGCCCATAAAGTATCAATAAAGGTGGATCCAACTCATAGAATACCTTGAAAGGGGTTGTTCGTGCTGCAGTGTGGTACAAAGTGTTATACTAATATTAGTTCTATGCAATCTACTTAGCCCTTAACTTCAGTGTATCAGATACAAAACAATGCATGCATGTCTCCATACTCCTGTTGACTGTCTTTATTTGTCCATCGGTCTGGGGATGATATGTGTTGCTTCTATTAAAGACTGTCCCTTGCAACCAAAAAAACTCCTTCCAGAAGTGATTGAGGAACACCTTGACCCTTTCCGATTCAATCGATCCCAACACCCTTGCAAGCGAACCACTTTCCGGATAAACACCGCCACGACTAAGATCGCATTATAGGGTTGTCGTAAGGGAATGAAATGTGCATACTTAAGCGATCCATGACCACCATAATCACTGTGAACCCTACTCCTTGATAAAATTCATCGTCACTTCTTCTCAAACCTTCTCCAGTAATGGTAATGGTTGTAGTAACTCTCTTGGAGTCGTGGTCAAGTACTTGTGTCATTGACACACATCACATTTTGCCACTACGTCCACGTTTCTGCTCATCTCCACCCAATAAAGCTTTTGTCACCATACAATGGTACGTCTTTTACACTGCTGAATATCCCCCCATTGCATTGCCATGAAACTCTTGTAATGATCTGAGAATATATTATGACGACTTGGGTAGCACGAATTGCCCCTGGTGGAGCAGCTGTTATCCCCTCAATGTATATCCTGGATGACTATTCGGATCTGTTAGTAATTTAAACCTTATTTTCCTCAACTCCTCATCCCTTTCGCTCTCTTGTCTCAAGGCCTTCCTAATCTAGGACCAAGGATATCGATAGGGTCTCAATTGGGTTATGTCAGCTTCCTTGTTCTCCGATTCCGGCCGGTATTGAATCTCAAAATCACACCCTAGTAGCTTGGGTAGCCATCTCTGATATTTTTCAGTCATCATCTGTTACTTCAGAAGATACTTTAAATTCCTATGATTTGTCCTAACCAATAAATGTGGTCCCAACAGGTAGAATTGTTTGAATGATCAAGACAATTGCCATCAATTCCTGCTCATATACCAACTTTAGCCTTGCTCTAGCTATAAGAACCTGGCTGAAGTAGGCAATCAACGTTGATTCTGCATGAACATTGCTCCCAATCCATACCCTGACACATTTGTCTCCACAATGAATGATTTAATGGAACCTGGAAGTGTTAATGTAGGTGCGTTAGTCATAGCCCTCTTTAGTTGCTCATAGGTCTTTGTTGCTGTTTCTCCCCATTTGAAATTATATTTCTTCAATTGCTCTGTCAGATCTTGTTATATTCCCTCACGAACTTTCGGTAGTAGCCGGTGAGACCCATGAATCCTCTTAACTTCTTCAAATTCCTTAGTAAGGCCAATTCACCTTGATCCACTGCTACGCCTGTTCTGGTCACCACATGTCCTAGTTACTCCTGCAACTTTGCACAAGAATATTTTTTTTGGTTGGCATACAATTGGTGCTCCCTCAACGCCTCCAGGATTGTTCTTATGTGTCCCACTTGCTTTGTCTTTGTACGGTTATAGACCATAATGTCTTAAAAAAACGTCGAGACAAATTTCCAGAGATAAGGTTGAAAAACACGGGTTTGAAATGTCGTTGGAGCATTAGTGAGACCAAATGACAGTAGTAAGAACTCATGTGTCTTGAAGGCTATTTTGTGCACATCTGTCGGTTTAATCCTAATCTGGTGGTAACCCGACTTGAGATTAATTTCTGAGAACATGACCGCCCGATAAATCTCTTCAAGTAACTCATCAATCACAAGAATAGAAAACTTGTCCAATAACATTGTTCAAGGCACAGTTGTCCACGCAAAATGTTTAATTACCATCTTTTTTCTTCACCCACAGGTCGAGACTGGAAAGAAGGCTCACACTTGGCTTGTTAATCCCCGCCTCGAGCATCTCTTCTTGGATTAGCTCCTCTATCCAGTCCTTCTGAATCTTAGGGTACCTGTATGGTCTATAATACTGATGGGAGAAACACCCTTCCACAATATAATAGTGTGCTCGTGCTCCCTCGGAGGAGGTTACCTACTTGGTAGCTTGAAGACAATCGTAAACTGCTATCAGAGTTGTTGGAGCTTTGCCGGAAACTCTGCCAACTCTGAATCTCAAATCTCCTCAATGCTTTGCAACTCCACAAAATAACTTGGTCCTGCTCCCCGAATCGACTTGGCCATGGTTTTTAGTGATATCATGGTTCTGTATAAGCTAGCTTCTCCTCTCAGCTCCTACTTCATATCTTCCACTTGTAACTCCATCGCCAAGGACTTTCAATCCATCTTCTTCTCTCCCAATATTTGCAGGCACTTTATCCCCAAAATCACATCCATGTTGTCTAAGTCTAAAGGAAGTCTTCTAGCACTTGTCGGTCATGTAGTGTCAGAACTATCCCCTTGCAAATTCCCAGACTTTTCCCCTCATTCCCTGTCCTCATCATGACGTCGAAGTTCTCTGTAGTCACTAGCTTCAATCCCAGCTTCTCCACAACTTGATTTGAGATAAAGCTGTGTGGCCCTGCTATCCACCAACACTACCACCGACTAGTCCCGATCCATCCTCTTACTTTCATGGTGTGATTCGGGGTGAATCCCACATCCGCCGCATCCAATTGGAGATGCTCCTTCTCCGCTGCTTTCTCTTATGATCCCCACTCTCTGAATCCTCCTAAATTAAAAGCACCTGAAGGGTGCGCTCCATGCAACGGTGTCCTGGGGCAAATTTCTCGTCACAGTATCCTTTGACTTTTTTTTCTTGCACTTTTGTATCTGTGAGACGCTTGAAATTCTCATTGGGTCGGGGTCTTGTACTCTTCTCCTTTGGCTTCTCTTTTTGAAATGACATTATCCGAGTCTTCGATGTCGTGGCCATCTCAGTAATCATGCAAAATCCTCTGATGTTGTCGACGTTGCATGTATTTTTTATATGTTTTTTACCCTCCATCACTGGGTGAGCTTTATCATTTCCCTCAATCCTCGCGGTATCAAGGGGCAGATGACTGCTCATATGTCAGGCTTTACGCCTTTCAAGAAGTTTCCTTCCAGTTCTGTTGCAGAATCTCCCTTAACTTTCGGAACAAGAGCTTGAATTTCTCCCGATATTTCATAACCGTCCCCTCCCGAGTCAGAGCATTAAATTGCTCATGTAGGTCTCCTTCTCAAATAACTTGGAAATATTCTATTAAGCAATCCTTAAACTTCTCCCATCAGTACATCAGATATCTTGCCTTCATCCACCAGAACCACGCTAAAGCCTTTACCCTACAAACATAATGAGTCTCTTCTTCAGTCAACCTGTTGATTGCAAAGTATCGCTTCACTGAATGCACCCATCCATGTGCATCCTTCCATTCGAAGATTGGCATCTTCAGTTTTCTGACCTTTGCATCTCTACTCTTAACTTCCTCTCCCTTTGAAATTTCTCCTCATGTATCTAAGATGAAACTCCCTCGTGCGGGGTCATAAGCATATCCCACTCTAGATTCTCTCCTTCCTCCATTATACTCTTTCGTGCCCCTTCCACCATCCCTTCTCTAATTTTTGGCCTACCTTCCTCCATCGAAAGTCTCCACTCCCCCTCCTCTTGAAGCCCTAGGGGGACGCTCTTGTAGGTAGATGATGTCTTCTTCGTTATTTTCTCGCTCGATGTCCTTCTCTTTTGATTTGGCCAAGGATTCCATGATCAACCCTTGGTTAAGGTTTGCAACTGGAGCGGTCGGAATGGCCTTGGATTGCATCTCTATGAGCTTTTTGATCATCTCCCATATTTTTCACATGTCTTCAAATCCATCATTCATTCAATTTTCGATCGAAGAAAACCTTCCTTCATAGTAGGGAATCTTTCTTCCATATTCAATCGGATTTGCTCTACCTCTCTTTCTAGCGCATCAACTTTTTTTGTTGCCATCCCACCAAGATCTATGCTATGATAACAATTTGATATGTCTCACTATCAAAATCAGCTAACAAAATACAATGAAACGGTAATAGATAGGTGTAAGAAACACAAATTAGGACTGCTCTTACGAAAATCATAGGAAAGCAAGTAAGATAAAAAATATTATCTACTTTTGAGTGGTAGATTGACTCTCCCACACTCTAAATATCTATAGGAACACCACCAAAAAAAGAATACCAGCAGTGAACAAAAGAATGCATGAAAGAAAACAAACCCTAGGCTACCCCCTTAATAGAATCCTCATAGAACATTGGAAAACTTTCCTTCTAAACATCCTTTCAAACTCTGCTCGAATTCTCCTCCTCGAGTATGTGATTATGGCCCTACTGAGCTCTACCATCTCTTTTCCTTCCTCTGCCACGGCATGGGGTTGCTAGGCTACTTCCTGCGAAGTGGACCGGCGCTCGGCTGCTTCAGGTGAAGAAAATTGACCCGCTTCCTTCTGCTGCGGGCTGGTTTGTTGGCCTTAGACCGGTCCATTAATGACCCGTTCAGTTCCAGGCGTAACAAAATTCTTATGTTATTTACTAATCCCTAACTAATATAGCATGTCTAGAAGACTGAAGACATTTGTGATGCAACCTTAAGACTCATATTAAATTTGATGTTGAAGATTTTAGAGTATAAGACTTGTTAATACAATCTTTTATGTAATGCAAAAATCACGTTAACATGCTCAGATTCATATATTAAAAATCCTTAATTTGGACACCTATCATTACCTGGATGAAGTCTAAAAGTTTGAAGAAACCCAATTTAATAGGCGTTCCTTAGAAAAAATGCGTAGAAATTTGATATTATACTGATTATCCAATTTATTCAAAAGCATGCTATAGTAGAAATACAAGTTGTATCAAAACTAATAAAATGCACAAAACAATGCAATGATTATTCAAAGGAATAGAAGTCACGAAGTCGAGCATTCCAAGAGACCTCTCCAGAAAATGTTTTGGCTGTTAAGCAGGCAGAGAGTTGGAATGAATTGCCCTTCTAACTGTGTATTTATTTGGAAAATCTTGTTTTTTAAAGTTGCTTGTGATGCTCATTTTATAATTACGAAATCCCTTTTCAATAATTAAAAATACGAAGAAATAAAAGATCAGCATTTTAACATAGCTACACTGTCAGTGAGCTGCAATACCTACCACAAAACTAGAAAAAACTACCAGCATCAAGTTCCACCGCCCTGTCATAAATCCAGTTGCAAACCAAAGGCCAGATTAGCAATTTCACATCAGTGGCCATAGCTTCCTGTTTTCATTCGTTATTGTTAATTTTCTTCCGTTTCAAGTTAATATTGTTTTTATTACAGGCTGGTTATGGATGCTGATAAAATTCCTATAGTCATCCCATTTGTACATTCAGGCATGCAAGAAATCATGCCTATCGGTTCAAACTTCCCGAAGGTTGGCAAAAAGGTAATCAATGTTCATCTTTTGCTTTTGATTTTAGCATACGATCAGCAGAACCTTTTGTTATTAGGTTTCTTGTAATGTTAAAGAAACTGCACAACAGATTGCTTTACTATATTTACCTGCAGGTTACAGTGGTTGTTGGTGATCCAATACCGCTAGAAGACCTGATTTTTGATGATACGGAAGAGGTCTCTAGGGGTATTTTATATGATGCAGTTTCTTCAAGGATTAGCCATAGGCTAAGGGAGCTCAAAATCCTAGCAGACAAACTAGCTTCAGAACATACCATTGATTTGCAGTATTACTTCACACATAAAGCTGAGGGTGGATATGGACTCTGGCAGCGAGTGGATTGGGAAGCATTTGGCATGGTTGATGTTATGCAATCGGATGAGAAAGCTCCAATCACCAAAGAATTTTTTGCTCGTCGGCCAAAGAATGATCAAGAGCAGCGGCAGGAGCCTAACTCAGCAAAAACTATTAAGATGAGTTTCTCCAATGGCTACGGAGGAGGCATTGTTTCTAGAGTTCGTGGTTACATTAACCCGGCCGAGTTAATGGGGTTCGCTGCCAGTGGTTTGTTTTGGAACGGCAAACTTCTGGATGAAACTGCTCATGACAGCATCCATGATCCTTTTATGGCAAAATGGTGGAAACCGTTTGAACGAATCAGCACATTTAAGGTCTGGAATAAAATGTGAATTTTTTTTCTCAGATTTGCTTTGAGCAGTTAACGGCTAAGGTAATTTCTTATTCTTTCTCCTACTTATGAATTTCTGAGGATAAAACATTGCGGTTTCGATAGCTCCTTCGCTAATGCTATGTGAATCCACAGGGATTTCGGGTGTAAAAAATTAAGAGTCTTATCTATAGCTTCGTTAACTTTGATGAAGCTCTTTCTTACTTGCTTTTTCCATTTATAGATGGTTAAGCTGCCTTTGTATTTTTTAAATGGTGGCATTTACATACATACCACCTAATTCCCATGCATGTACCTATACATTCTTTTTTACATATATACCACCCAAATCTTTTGTTTCACATCAAAAGTACCATTATTTTAACTTTTGAAAAGCTGAAATACATCTTTTCATGCATAGGCATGGTGGTATTCTTTGTAAAAACTAAAGATTAGTTGTTAGGCTATTGGCTGGTTGTAAAAATTGAGTGGTTGTATTTAAACCTTATTTTAAAGTTTATAATGACTATTTGATGGCTGGTTGTTGTGCTAGCTTGGCTTTTGTAATAGTTTGTTTATTATCTGTTCCTGCATGTATAAATTAACAATAGATTATCCTCCCATGTAGCAATTCTGTCATCTAATCAACAATTGATTTACCAAGAGAATAAAGACTGTCATAATCGTTGCATAAAATGTATAAAAATGCTTAAATTGCAGGTCTCCACTTCTTTCTACGATTCTGGTGACTAATAGCTATGGAAGCCACAGCTCTGGTTTGGGGAGAATTGCAGTATCATTCTAGTATAGTTTGTGTAGATATTGTAGCGCATTCAACGAAAAAATATATATCTAGAAGTGTTTATTTCCTACCGGCTACCATAAAATTTTTCGAAGGGGTATTGACATACCCACCCAATTCTTATTGTATTTATATATCTAACAACTTAATTTGTTTACATTTATCTCTCCCAAAATTTCCGTATGGCATAAAAAATCTCTCTACTTTAACAACAAAAAAGTGAAATGCTCATTCTCATGCATAAGTTGGCATATACGCAAAAATGTTAGTTTGTGTTATTTGTGTAAATATATATAAATCATGTGTTTTGCATGTAAATCTTCCTTGTAGAGAATGAAGACCTGTAATCTTTGCAAAAGACGCTAAAAAAAGGGAACGCTAAACTTGCCAATGAAACACTGATCATTTTTAGAATCTTCCTTCTGAGAAAAATTAGCAGCAAAATCGCAAAAGCTGACGATTTAAAGGATTCAAAGAACATTCTGAAGCTTGAACATTAATAGCGTGCAGCAACAGTTTTCAAGCTGTACATGGTGATTTTTCTGAGGACAAAACATTGAGAAGAACACTGCATGTGACAGATAAAGTGCAATCATCACATGATGTTCTACTATGTTGTCGAAATTAAAATTATATCCTCAATTTTACCCCTTTCTTTTCTAAAAAAGTTCAATTATAAATTAATCTATAATACTGAAATATCATTTTATTTTATTTTATTTTATTTATATGGATGAGTAAAAATATTGCCATTCGTGAGTCCCAAGTTTCAGATGTGAAAAATGTATGATTGTATTAGATAGTCAACAATCAGCATAAAATTTGTTTATGATATGAATTCTTTAAGCTTGTGTAAATGTTAGAGCGTCATGATGTATGACTTGAATATAGTGAAAAGTCTACAAGGGTTGTTACCTTAGTGTATGATATGGTGTCAAATAAACAAGAGTTCTCAAATTACAGACGAATGTGTGTAAATAAATTCGTTCATTAAAGTAATTTTAAGATAGGATCCTTGAGTATAAGTACTCGAATGGGTAAATTAATGGAACTAGTTAATATTACGGTTCATAGGAAGACAAAATATTTTGTATTAAAAAAATAAACAGTTGGGGAGAATATTAAGGAGATTAATTGCTTAGGTTTTAAGCTTTCTTATTTTGACGTAAGTCGTATTGAAAATGGTGTAAATGTAATTATAGATGAGAGTTTGGAAAATAATTTAGTAAAAAATAATAAAATTGATTATATAATTATAGCCCTTAAGATTATTATTGATATTAAGAGTTTTAATGTTTTAATTGCTTATGCTCCTCAGGTAGTCTTAGATATTGTTTCAAAAGAAAATTTTTGCAGTGACTTAAAAGAATTAATACAAATGATACCTCTTGAAAAAAAAATTATTTTTTGAGGTGAATTAAATGTACATGTTAGTAGAGATGTAGAAGATTTTAAAAATATTCACGGAGTTATTAATGAAGAAAGTAGAATCATGTTAAATTTTGTTTCACCATGTGCTTTTATTATTGATAATCTTTTATTTAAGAAAAGATATGATCATATTATTACTTATAAGAATGAATATAATAAAACACAAATTAATTATTTTTTTATGAGAAAAAAATAGTTGAGAATATGAAGATTATAAGGTAAAATATAAATACTCAACATGGATTATTAATTATGATTTCAAGATTTGGGATGTTCATGATTTTTAAGATTTCAAGATTGGGATGTTCATGAATAAACAAATTTTATGTGGGATAAAGTAACAAATATTATTAAACAAGTGACAGAAGATGTATTTAGAGAATCAAAATAAAAAGTTTCTATAAATATAAATAGTTGGTAGTAGAATAATAATGTGCAAGAAAAGATAAAATAAAAGACGTGCTATAAAAATTGGTTTAAATATAAAAACTTAGAGAACTGAGAAAAGTATGAGGTGGTCAGTAGAGAATCTAAGAGAGCAATTTGTGACTATAAAAATTCTGCTTTTAGTGATCTTTATGATAAATTAGATACTATAGTGGGTAAAAAATATTTGTATAAACTAGTCAAATAAAGATAAAAGAAAAGTAAATATTTAACTTAAGTATAAATTATTAAAGATGAAAATAAGAATGTGTTTTTCTTACTAAAAGATATTCAATGTAGGTGGGTGAGTTATTTTGATAAACTTTTCAATAAAGTTTTTAAAAATACAATCGAACATATTGATCTTAATATCGTTGATAATAATATGATGTTTTATTTTCACCGTCACATCATTGAAAAAGGAGTTGAAAAAGCTTAACAGAAAATCAAGGGTGAAAAATCAATAGGACCAGATGATATCCCAATTAAATTAAAAATATTTAGGAAATTGGGAGTTTCTTGGCTTACTAAATTCTTTACTATTTTTTTAAATACTAAAAAAATGTTGAGTGGAAGAATTGTCTTTTGGTATCCATTTTTATGATAAAAGGGATGTTGAATATTGTGAAAATTTTAGAGGAATTAAGTTGATGAGTCATATTTTAAAAATATGAGAGAGAGCAATTGAACATAGGTTAAGATGTGATACAAAGATTTCTCATAATCAGTATGGATTTTTGTCGGACAGGTCTACCATGGAAGTTATACATTTTTTAAGAGCTTTGATGGAAAAGTATAGAGAGAATGATGAGGATCTACATATAATTATTATTGATTTGGAAAAAGCACACGATAAGGTTTTCAGGGAAGTTCTTTGGAGAGTTCTAGAGGAAAAAACATGTTGATATGACTTATTATAAGTCATCACAGATATGTATATTAGAGTTGTTACTTCTATTTGAACAGAATAAGAATTGGCCAACTATTTCTCTATTTCAGTTTGATTACATCAAAGTTTGGCTTTAAAGCATATATCATTTTACTCTAGTTATGAATGTTCTTACTGGACATTTACAGGAGGATGCACCTTGGTGTATACTTTTTGGTGGTGATATTTTTCTTGTGGATAAGATTAGAGAAAAAGTTCAAAAAATACTTGAATTATGGAGGTCTAAATTGGAGTCCAAATACCTTTGTTTGAGTAGAACTAAAACTAAATATATGAAATGTAATTTTAGTAGTAGTAGCACTTGTAGCAGAGTTGTAACTATGGGTGATCAACTCATTGAAATGTGTGAACATTTTAGATATCTAAAGTCTATTGTTCAAAATGTTGGCTATATAGATGTGAATGTTATTAGTAGAATTCAAGTTAGTTGGTTGAAGTGGAGGAATGCATAGAGGGGGCCTAATAATGTTACAAAAAACTAGCACTCAAACTGAAAGGAAAATCCTATAAGATGATGATGAGACTTGTAACGCTCTATGGCGCAGAATGTTTGCCTTTAAAAGAGAAGCATAAAATAAATTTACATGATAAGAATGCTTTGGTGGTTGAGTGGCTTAACACTTAGAGACAAAATGTGTGATGAATATATTCATGATAATGTTGGTGTAGCTCCATTGGCGGACAAGATTAGAGTGAGTTGTCTTAGATTTTTTTTGTCACGTTAAAGGTCAGGCGTATAATGATCAAGTTAGAAGAGTAGATCTTTTAGATCCGAATTATGTTATGAAAGGCAAAGGTGGACCTAAAAGGATTTGGGCATATTGTATAAAAAATGATCTTAATCTATTAAAATTAAATGAAAATATGATACTCATCAGGACACAATGGAGAAAAAGGATTCATGTAGCCGACCCCACTTAGTTGGATAAAGGCTTGTTGTTGTTGTTATTGTATAAACTTCACCAATAATTATTAATATAATTCTCAACAAAATTGAATATTATTTATCAAAATCAATTTATCTGCGTGTTTAGAACACAACATGCATGTGATATCTCTACATTTGTTAGACTTGATTATGGGTGTAAGTGAGCCAAGTTGACTCAATTTGATAAGTGGCTTATGAACTGAGCTCGAGGAGCTAACAAACTAAGCTCAGGCCAATCATGACCTGGACTCTTAGCTCATTAGCCTGCTCATTTAAAAAATGATTAATAAACAAATATAATTAAAATATATTAAATTTAATAATTTTTTGTTAAATGATTAAAAATGTTTAAAAGTGGATATTATATATTTTATATTGAGTGATTTCTTATTAATTATTTTAAAATGTTCATTCTATTGACATTTAATAATAACAAATGCTTAGATTAATATATTTTTTTCACTTTCATCCTAAACAAGCCAGCTCATGAGCCAGTTCAAACTCGTAGAATTGAGCTCGAGCTCTAACTCGATTATCTAATCAAGCTCAAGCTCGTTTCCCCTCTAGACATGTAAAAAATATTACGACCGGAGTCCATACACAAGTTGTGTCCATACACGGTTGTGATCCACCGGAAAGTGCGGAGGAGAAAGAAAGAAAAAACGACCGCCGATGGACCACTGACGTTGTTCGGACGCAACTCCAGATGCAACATTTTTTCCAGGACATCACATCTAAAAGACAATATCAGGCATCCATGTCTAACTTGCTTGGCACACATCTAGCATAACTGATATGTGTCATTAAACAGTTAGATTTTTTTTAGGAACGAGGGCACACTCCCATCCAAATTTTATTAAAAAAAAGTCAATTACAACCTTGAATAAAAAGATATAAAAAAACAAAGAGAAAACTCGAAACAAATAAAAAGAATAAGAAAAAAAATACAAAAGAATAGCTCCTAAAACGGCAAAATAACACCATGCTACGAATCCATGCCAATGCCTCCCATACTTAAAGCTGCTGCTGTTCTTTGTTTTAGTTGAATTATTAGGATTAGGTATGTATAGAAGTTGTTCTTTATTTTATTTTGGCGGTGTTTTGCTGCAAATTTAATTTATATTAAATAAGATTTATCAAATTTAATAAATTCGATATTTTGAGCGACGTACACAAGCTTGTCATTGAACTCTGCCTCACAATTAAATTTAGTAAATTAAAATTTATGTCGTAAAAGAGACGGAACGTGAGAAGAAAATGACTGAATTTGTGTTAAATTTGTGATTAAATCTATTTAAATTATGCTATTAGACACGTTTTTAATGTTCTGGCTATTTCATATTGAGTTAAAAGTTTATTATTCTATATGAATACTTAAATTCTTATACCAACTTGAGGATAATTAAATTCTCATGTCAACGTTTAATATGAAATAATCATTTTATGAGTTTCATGCTACATTGTCATATGTATCATTGAATATAAGTTAAACTTTTTATTAGTTAAATAAAATATTATATGAAAATGTCGTATTATTAGATTATTTTGCATTAGAATGACAAATGTTATTATTGTTGATCTCTTTTTTGTCTCAATCATCCTTAGACCCACCCATGGGTTTCTTAGAATTTTGTCACATTAATTATGATCAGCATCAACTTTCGTAGCAATTAATCAAATTCGATCCGTGCATTTTTTGCTTATTTGTGTATGATAAAGGTCCTTATCATGCTCCAATTTATCTTTTGAGAGTTAAATCATGTCTGTCATTAAATTTTGGGATATAAATGACGAATGTAATAATGAGTCATCTTTTTTTACATGAATTCGTGCATATAAAATTTTATAATCATGAATTTTCAACCACCTACAAATTTATCATGAGGATGTCGAAAGAACCGCTCAAACTTGCTGAGATCTTCAAAAAATTTCATCCACATTCAGATTGGACTTCTTTTAAGCAATTATTAATGGATCAAATGACTATGATCATTTATTTAAATTTACTATATATATATGCATA
>JXCR01123863.1:113972-128123 GCA_002079205.1 Phalaenopsis hybrid cultivar | reverse complement strand
CAATAACACATGAACGGGGGGGGGGGAATATTCCCCGTGTTACTGTGCCGTTTTTTTCTCTGTCGCGTTGGGTGTCGTGGCGTGATTTTATTGGCTACGCACGTCACTCTACGTGCGTAGTACTGATGTAATATTTTTTCCAACAAGAGAAGCAAGTTTTCATCCAAGAAATAACAAAAAAAAATTTAGAACACATGATGAAGTGGAGCTTAGATTAATGTGGTTTGATTTCAATGGAGTCACAAGCCATAAATATGATGTATGGGTGAACATTATAAACTATAGTGGCATTTACACACATACTCTCCAACTCCTATGTATTCACATATCTACCTTCTAAACTTTACTTTTTTTTACATTTGTACCCCGCAAGTCTTTTATATTACATAAAAAATACCACCATCTTTCAAATTTACATCCATATCACCTTGGTGCTTTAGACCATGAAAAGGTGTATTTCACTCTTAAAAAGTGATGGTTGAGTGTGCAAATTTGAACGTTTAAGTTGAGATATGTAAATACATAAGAATTGTGTGCTTAATACGTAAATACATATGAGTTATGTGGTATATCTGTAAATCCCCCGATAAAAAGTGCAGTAGACTGACAAAATCTCTTTCTAGTTAAACGTACGGTAGGCTGATTAACTGAAGAAAGATTTTACGTACATACCACTCAATTCTTATGTATTTACATATCCAAGATCTAAACTTCAATTTTTACATATATGCCGTCTGACCCATGCATGAAAAAGTGTATTTCACCATTAAAATGGAATTGGGTGGGTATGTATGTAAAAGCCCCTTAGCAGAAATACCATGGCCGCTTAACCATAGAAAGTTCTTGCCTCAAACAAGGCACAGGCATGAGGTTTCAGTTCATAAGAAGATAACCCTTCAATCATCCGAGAATTCGGATTAGAATAGCTCGAAAAGAAACCTGGATAAGGACGAGAAGTATCAACCAGACGAAACCAGATAAATCCTTCGGGTGATTCCGGCAACGTCGCAATTTCCGGAAGATCGCCGCCATTGACAACAATGAATAAGTCTCCATTATGTGAGTTTGGTAATCTGACATCCTTCTCAGCTTTCAACTCCATGGCAAGGTACTTGCAGGAAGGATCCTCCCATTTAGGTGGAGATTGATTGCTCCCATGCCAGGCAATATTTTCAGCTTTGTAAAACTCCTTCCTTTGGAAAATGTCGCTTCTTCGATCCCTCAAAGAAGCGAGAAATGCGACAAACTTCGTAATTTGTTCGCTGAATTTGGTTCCGAGACTGCTCCAATCAATTGGCCCCTTGTTGTAAGATGGAGAGCCAGAACTTGAGTGGCCACACTCATCTCCCATATTTATGACAGGAACACCTAATGAAACAAATAAGATGAACAAGAAATTCCTTATTTGTCTGAGTCTGATTTCTAGAACAGAATTTTCGTCAGTGAGACCTTCTGCGCCGCAGTTCCAGCTCAACTCCGAAGCGAGATCTGAGCCGCTGTAGCTAACCAAATCAACAAGAGTAAGACCAACATTTCTCGTGATGTAGTTGAATGAATGACTTGGCCCTCTGGAATCAGTGAACATATCTCCGCTCCCGCAGAGCCTGGTGGCAAGTTGGCTAATTAGGCCTTGACCTCTTAAGAAGTTCCGAATGTCATGGAAATATTTCGAGTTCATCTCAGCCCACCTTTGCCAGTGAGGAAAGATGGCATCTTTATATGAGATGTCGATTGGTGACCAGCAATCTGATATAATCTTGGTTTCTGAGAGTAAAGGGTCAAAGGCGATATCTTCGATGAGTGGCGGGCGAGGTAAATGGTTACCATTGGAACCTTCAAGCAAGCTTGAAGAGTTAACAAAACAAAATCCATCGATGTGATACTCAGTCACCCAATGATGGAGGCTATCTAAAATCATCTGTGCAACAATGGCGTTATTACATTTCAGTCTACTGCAATTTTCTGAAATAACATTTCCATCCACCACATAGTATGATGAATTATCAATTCCTATAAGTGAAATTCTTTCGCTCTCGGAATCCCCTACCTCACAAGTATGAGTGAAAACAACTTCGAGGAGAACTTCAATTCCATGTGAATGAAGTATCTTAACCATTTCCTTCAAGGAATACATATTACCACACATACTCATTGGAGAGAAAAAATGGTAGGGAAAGTAAGGGCCTTTCTTCTTATTGAATGGAAAAACTGGCTCCAACAACACCGCATTAATTCCGAGATTCTTCAAATGTTGCACTTTCTTAGCCACGCCGGTGAAAGTTCCGGCAATATTTATATCTACTCCACTGGACTCACTCTTAGTAAAATTTTCAACATTTAAACGATACACGACCAGTTTCTCCATTGGTATATGCGGCTGGGTATCGCCACTCCAATCAAAATTAGGATCTTTACGTAGATATCCGAGACTCTTCACCATGGATTCTGAATCACCGTGATCAGAAGAAGAAAGATTTCTGATAATCTTAGCATATGGATCCAAAAGAACATGACGGGCATGAATATCTCCTCTGCAGCGATAGCCATAGAGGATATAATTTGTAATATTATCAATTGAAACATGCCAAACATCACCAGTGCGATTAACATATGGATCCAACTCAAGCTCCAAAGTAGGTTCATTCGTTTCGCTCTCATAGAGACACAAAACTACTGTTTTTGCATTCCTTGAAAAAAGAGAAAAGTTAGTCCACCCGTCGTTGGACAAGGAAACACCCAACGGCATAGGATGCCCTGGACCTAAACCCACAGGCACACAGAAGTTAGTTTTTCTGTGCGTTCTTATAGCTGATTCAAAACCAGTGCCATCAGGCTGAAGAAGAAGGAATGACAGGTAAAAAGGTATATTACTGTGATCAAAATCTAGCCTACAGGATTCCCCCACAAATGGCGTCTTCATGGATGAAACCGAAATGCGAGAATCGGAACCTTGAAACACTGAGGAATCAGATCTGAACATGCCCCATAAAAGTATCAAATTATGATTGATCATGGATTGTGGCAAGGAATGAACCTCGATACAGACAGTATATTTCATTTCCATGGCTCCCACAAACACCTTCACCAACCCACCAAATTCAGTTCTGAACAAAAATTTGAATCCCTTGTGCTGCTTCTCCAACATTGGTTGAGCTTCTTCCTGCAACCTATTTTTAATTCTGCATCGCATAGAATCGTTCAAAGCGCCACAAGGAAAAGTTCTATGAGTTCTATGATTTATGCATCGTCTTTGAGCATATACAGATCGTATGAAAGAGATATTTCCATTTCTACAATAATCTGGTGAGAAAGCAAATAACTTTCCATTTATGATGGCCTCGGTTGTCGAAATTGAACTTCGGAATGCATAAGGTGAGCAAGAAGTTGCCATTGGCGATCAACTGAAGGGAAACAGATCAATCTTAGAGGTCAAGCAGGATAACTGGATACCGTGTAGTCCTGCCAGCATGGTATAAATGTAAAAGGCAAAGTTTAAGTGTTAGATATGTAGATACATAATAATTGGGCGGGCATGAATTTGGTTTGTTTACCAAACCAAGCTGAAAAAAATTGTTCTAGATCATCTAATGTCCTATCAAACAATACAAATCTAGGTTATTGCAGAGCAAACAAGCATTGTCCTCGAGTTCTTTTGGCGCCAAGAGAGCCACCGCCATTAAAAACTCAAAACCAATATGTTCAGAACACAGTTATCAGTAGACTCACGTGTCGATAACAAGTAGAAAATCAAAAGGGCATTCAATCGAATCAAACGAAATTGCGCGAACATCGATTGATTCTATCTACTCCAGCAATAATAGATAGTATAGCCTATTGACGGGCTCCTCGCACGAAATTCGATCGATAATCAAGGACGAAAACGACTCACCTGAGAATCCATGAGACCACGAGCGAGAGATTGAAGAGCAGTTAGGGCAAGACGAAGCCGCGCCCTTTTCCAATCACAGCTTCCCATTTTCCTTTTGGCGGTGTTTGGCAGTATGCCATTTATCCAATTCAACTATGAATTTAACTTAAATCCATCCAAAAGAAATTGCCTAGAAAGCACGTGTTACTCATACACCTCATCGACTGGTGACGTAATTGTTGGTGGTTTGTCTCTACATCCGGAAGTAATATTTTTTCGAAAATATGGGCTAGATTTATTTCTTTTTTTTTTTTGGATTATGAATTTGATCAATCTAAATTTATCGGACTTGATCAATGCTATTTGACGTAAAACTTAGTTGCAGCAAAACATCACCTTAAGATCACGCACGCTCATGCACTCACACGCACTCTCTCGCTATCTATCCTAGTCACTTGTTAAAGGTTTTAACTTTTTTTAGATAATTAGATACGGAACAACCAAAACATTGTTATTTACAAATCACGTATTTGCTTTCGTCCAATTTTCAAAAGCATAATTGAGTGATCTAGGGCTCGTTGGATTCATTTTGTCAATACGCTCGATTTGACTATAAATATGTAAAAACTGACATTCGTTTTACTTTCCAAATGTGTCCAGAAAACTTCAAAAAATGATTTAATGGTTTGATATGGGCTTGATTTGGTTCGGATTAGACCAATTTTTATAACATTGAGTTCTTCTTGTCAAGTCGATCAGTTTTACTGTAAGTTTACTAAAATCAGAGTTTTAATTGATTTTTTATCGCGATTTAAATGTCATATTCAAAAAATCACCTCGAGATCTATGTAATGTCACATGATACTTGCTAGATAGTGGAATTTTATTGATGACGTATCAATTCTAATTATTAGATTACTTTATACATATGCACTTTGCATGAAAAATACCACTTTAGGTAAATTGAACTTGTAATCGACGATTTAGATCACGCCATACAGCCGTCACATGTAGTAGTATGCACCACGTTGTCATCTATACATCTGGTCGACGAACATAATATTTTTTCTCGTACTTGCCCTACCTATTTTTAAACTCGCACTATCTTTTTCTTAAAANTATATATATATATATATAATAACTAATAAACAATTAATATCAAAATAATAAAACAAGAATCTCATTAGAATTTCAATTATAAGGGGTATATGCGTGGTTCAATGCTTTTCTCCCACGTGTCCTTCCATTATCTAAACTCCAATCTCCACTTGGACCGTTCTACGAGCTACACGTGTCCACGTTGAAAAGGACTGGAGTACTTAAACCTCTTAATTTCCGCACACTGACAATTATTTTATTCATTAACGGCAGCAACCGATCTNTAGGGGTGTAAACGAGCCGAACACGAGCGAGCTATGCTCAGTTCGTGTTCGGCTCGTTTACATTTCAAGCTCAAAAAGTGTGTTCGTGTTCGGCTCGTTTGCTTAACGAGCCTAACACGAGCTGTTCATGAACAAATAGTCCTTTTAACAACCATAATCATGTATGTATTCATGNTTCCATTATCTAAACTCCAATCTCCACTTGGACCGTTCTACGAGCTACACGTGTCCACGTTGAAAAGGACTGAAGTACTTAAACCTCTTAATTTCCGCACACTGACAATTATTTTATTCATTAACGGCAGCAACCGATCTATCTTAAAAAACAGGCTCCAAATATTATTTTAAGATAATTTTTAATAAAATAAAAATTAATATTTTATGTGTTTTTATTAATTAAATTAAAAAATATATTATGACATTTAAATATGGTAAAAGTAAAATCTTAAATATGTTTTCAATTTCAAAAAATTAATAATAATAATATGTTTTATATATAATATTAAGTGGGGTCCGGGTCTTTCCATTATTTACACAATAATTTAAAAAATTCATGTAATAATTTTTTTTGACAAAAATATTTTACATTGACTATTACTTAGGGCTGTCAAAATGGCTCGTTGTTCGCAAACAACTCGTGTTTGGCTCGTTAAGAAGCTCGTGTTTGGCTCATTCGCTAAGTTAACGAGTCGAATACGAACTACACGAACAAATATTTGTCCGTTCGTGTTCAGCTCGTTTTGACTTGAAATACTACTACTAATCAATTATATATATATCTTTGATGAGTAGTATTTTTAAAAAAATTAACTGACTACAATGTTACAAAGATTTATAATCAATTAAAAGTATTAATTAAGAAACTAAAATAAAAAATATTAATTTAGATTCAAATGATATTAAATCTTGTCTCAATCATTAACATCTCATGGTTACGTGATTATGGTTGTCAAAACTACTCTTTGTTCGTGAACTGCACATATTCGGCTCGCTAAGCAAACGAGTCGAACACAAACACATTTTTTGAGCTCGAAATATAAACGACTCGTGTTCGGCTCGTTTACAAGCCTAACTTCGTCCGCCAATCATGTGAATGTCAATATGACAACCGGTGGNAACTTATCGAACGAAATTAACGAGCCGAACACGAGCTGTTCGCGAACAACGAGCCATTTTGACAGCCCTACTGACAATTATTTTATTCATTAACGGCAGCAACTGACCTATCTTAAAAAAAAAGGCTCCAAATATTATTTTAAGATAAATTTTATTAAAATAAAAATTAATATTTTATGTGGTTTTATTAATTAAATTAAAAAAATATTATGACATTTAAATACGATAAAAGTAAAAGCTTAAATATGTTTTCAATTTCAAAAAATTAATAATAATAATATGTTTTATATATGATATTAAGTGGGGTCCGGGTCTTTCCATTATTTACACAATAATTTAAAAAATTCATGTAATCATTTTTTTTGACAAAAAGATTTTACATTGACTATTACTTAGGGCTGTCAAAATGGCTCGTTGTTCGTGAATAGCTCGTGTTTGGCTCATTAAGAAGTTCGCTAAGTTAACGAGTCGAATACAAACTACACGAATAAATATTTGTTCGTTCGTGTTCAGCTCGTTTTGACTTGAAATACTACTAATCAATTATATATATATCTTTAATGAGTAGTATTTTTTAAAAATCTAACTCACTACAATGTTACAAAGATTTATAATCAATTAAAAGTATTAATTAAGAAACTAAAATAAAAAATATTAATTTAGATTCAAATGATATTAAATCTTGCCTCAATCTTTAACATATTATGGTTACGTGATTATGGTTGTCAAAACTACTCTTTGTTCGTGAACTGCACATATTCGGCTCGCTAAGCAAACGAGTCGAACACAAACACACTTTTTGAGCTCGAAATATAAACGACTCGTGTTCGGCTCGTTTACACGCCTAACTTCGTCCGCCAATCATGTGAATGTCAATATGACAGCCGGTGANTCCTTTTGGCGGTGTTTGGCAGTATGCCATTTATCCAATTCAACTATGAATTTAACTTAAATCCATCCAAAAAGAAATTGCCTAGAAAGTACGAGTTACTCGTACATCTCATCGACTGGCGACGTAATTGTTGGTGGTTTGTCTCTACATCCGGAAGTAATATTTTTTCAAAAATATGATTATGAATTTGATAAATCTAAATTTATCTAACTTGATCAATGCTATTTGACGTAAAACTTAGTTGCTGCAAAACATCACCTTAAAATCATGCACGCACACGCACTCTCTCGCTCTCTATCCTAGTCACTTGCTAAAGGTTTTAACTTTTTTTAGATAATTAGATACGGAACAACCAAAACATTGTTATTTACAAATCACGTATTCTCTTTCGTCCATTTTTCAAGAGCATAATTGAGTGATCTAGGGCTCGTTGGATTCATTTTGCCAAGACGCTCGATTTGACTATAAATATGTAAAAATCGACATTCGTTTTACTTTCCAAATGTGTCCAGAATACTTCAAAAAATGATTTAATGGTTTGATATGGGCTTGATTTGGTTCGGATTAGACCAATTTTTATAACATTGAGTTCTTCTTGTCAAGCCGGTCAGTTTTACTGTAAGTTTACTAAAATCTGAGTTTTAGTTAATTTTTTATCGAGATTTGAATGTCATGTTCAAAAAATCACCTCGAGAACTATGTAATGTCACATGATGCTTGCTAGATAGTGGAATTTTGTTGATGACGTATCAATTCTAATTATTAGATTATTTTATACATATGCACTTTGCATGAAAAATACCACTTTAAGTAAATTGAACTTGTAATCGACGATCTAGATCACACCATACAGCCGTCACATGTAGTAGTATGCACCACGTCGTCATCTATACATCTGGTCGACGAACATAATATTTTTTCTCGTNTTGGATCGAATTTTTTAAAAGCCATATATGAATCGGCTCGAACCGACACGATAGATTTGTACATTTTTATTTACAAAAAATATATACATAATGTTAAGTAAAATTGAATATAACGATTTATGAGCCAATTTCAAGCTGATTTCAAGCCAGAACGAATCCAAATAACTCAAGTTGAGCCACTTAGTTTCAATTATGAGCCGAATCGAATCGAGCTGATTATGAGTTGAAATGGGTCCACATAACACAATTTAAGCGGGCAAGTTTTGATGTCAATTTCAAGCTTGTTCGGCTCAAAATAAAATACTACAAACCACAAGTTGATTTCAAGCCGAACTAAATTTATTCGAACGACTTTTGAGCCAACCTCGACTCGGCTCGAAATCAGATCGTTAATAGCCCTAACATCGCATAAAAAAAACTACTATTTCTCTATTTTATTTTTTAAAAGAAAAGTGAAACACAATATTTACCAATATATCTAATAAAATAGTACATTATTGGCATATAATTAAATTTCTAATATCTAAAATTTAATACTTAATATATATATTTCCTTAGATTATTTACTTAATATATTTTAAGCATGGACTAATACACTCCTTGCAATTGCAAGGGAAAAACAATTAAAAATTATATATATAAATTTAAGTGGTGAAGATTCGACTCCATCAGTCTACATCTAATTTTTTTAATTAATTTTAATAAGTCAATTTCAAGCAGAACACAAGCCAGACTGGAACAAAAAAATTGTAAATCAAGTCGAACATGAACACACTGTTCACGAACAATTTCAAACATGAGTTCATTTCAAACTAGTCGAACACGAGCCAAGTCTAAAGCTCGCTCAAGCTCGGCTCGTTTACAGCCTTACTAGCAATGTTGGGATACAAATTTATCGTAACGAGAGCACTAAAGCTTAAGCAACAAGAGAAGCAAGTATTCATCCAAGATAAATAACAAAAAAAAAAATTAGAACACATAATGAAGTGGAGCTTAGATTAGTGTGGTTTGATTTCAATTGAGTCACAAGCCATAAATATGATGTATATGTGAACATTATAGACTATAGTGGCATTTACATATATACTCTCCAACTCCTATGAATTCACATATCTACCTTCTAAACTTTACTTTTTTTACATTTGCACCCCGCAAGTCTTTTATATTACATAAAAAATACCACCATCTTTCACCTTGGTGCTTTAGACCATGAAAAGGTGTATTTCACTCTTAAAAAGTGATGGTTGAGTGTGCAAATTTGAAAGTTTAAGTTTGAGATATGTAAATACATAAGAATTGTGATGTATGCAAATGCCCCTTGACATCAAAGTTTAGGTGCTAAATACGTAAATACATATGAATTATGTGGTATATCTGTAAATCCCTCAATAAAACGCGCGGTAGACAGACAAAATCTCTATCTAGTTAAACATACAGTAGACTGATTAACTGAAGAAAGATTTTACGTACATACCACTCAATTCTTATGTATTTACATATCCAAGATCTAAACTTCAATTTTTACATATATGCTGCCTGACCTATGCACGAAAAAGTGTATTTCACCGTTAAAATGGAATTGGGTGGGTATGTATGTAAATGCCCCTTAACAGAAATACCACGGCCGGTTAACCATAGAGAGTTCTTGCCTCAAACAAGGCACAGGCATGAGGTTTCAGTTCATAAGAAGATAACCCTTCAATCTTCCGAGAATTCGGATTAGAATCGCTCGAAAAGAAACCTGGATAAGGACGAGAAGTATCAACCAGACGAAACCAGATAAATCCTTCGGGTGATTCCGGCAACGTCGCAATTTCCGGAAGATTGCCGCCATTTACAACAATGAATAAGTCTCCATTATGTGAGTTTGGTAATCTGACATCCTTCTCAGCCTTCAACTCCATGGCAAGGAACTTGCAGGAAGGATCCTCCCATTTAGGTGGAGATTGATTGCTCCCATGCCATGCAATATTTTCAGCTTTGTAAAACTCCTTCCTTTGGAAAATGTCGCTTCTTCGATCCCTCAACGAAGCGAGAAATGCGACAAACTTTGTAATTTGTTCGCTGAATTTGGTTCCGAGACTGCTCCAATCAATTGGCCCCTTGTTGTAAGATGGAGAGCCAGAACTTGAGTGGCCACACTCATCTCCCATATTTATGACAGGAACACCTAATGAAACAAATAAGATGAACAAGAAATTCCTTATTTGTCTGAGTCTGATTTCTAGAACAGAATTTTCGTCAGTGAGACCTTCTGCGCCGCAGTTCCAGCTCAACTCCGAAGCGAGATCTGAGCCGCTGTAGCTAACCAAATCAACAAGAGTAAGACCAACATTTCTCGTGATGTAGTTGAATGAATGACTTGGCCCTCTGGAATCAGTGAACATATCTCCGCTCCCGCAGAGCCTGGTGGCAAGTTGGCTAATTAGGCCTTGACCTCTTAAGAAGTTCCGAATGTCATGGAAATATTTCGAGTTCATCTCAGCCCACCTTTGCCAGTGAGGAAAGATGGCATCTTTATATGAGATGTCGATTGGTGACCAGCAATCTGATATAATCTTGGTTTCTGAGAGTAAAGGGTCAAAGGCGATATCTTCGATGAGTGGCGGGCGAGGTAAATGGTTACCATTGGAACCTTCAAGCAAGCTTGAAGAGTTAACAAAACAAAATCCATCGATGTGATACTCAGTCACCCAATGATGGAGGCTATCTAAAATCATCTGTGCAACAATGGCGTTATTACATTTCAGTCTACTGCAATTTTCTGAAATAACATTTCCATCCACCACATAGTATGATGAATTATCAATTCCTATAAGTGAAATTCTTTCGCTCTCGGAATCCCCTACCTCACAAGTATGAGTGAAAACAACTTCGAGGAGAACTTCAATTCCATGTGAATGAAGTATCTTAACCATTTCCTTCAAGGAATACATATTACCACACATACTCATTGGAGAGAAAAAATGGTAGGGAAAGTAAGGGCCTTTCTTCTTATTGAATGGAAAAACTGGCTCCAACAACACCGCATTAATTCCGAGATTCTTCAAATGTTGCACTTTCTTAGCCACGCCGGTGAAAGTTCCGGCAATATTTATATCTACTCCACTGGACTCACTCTTAGTAAAATTTTCAACATTTAAACGATACACGACCAGTTTCTCCATTGGTATATGCGGCTGGGTATCGCCACTCCAATCAAAATTAGGATCTTTACGTAGATATCCGAGACTCTTCACCATGGATTCTGAATCACCGTGATCAGAAGAAGAAAGATTTCTGATAATCTTAGCATATGGATCCAAAAGAACATGACGGGCATGAATATCTCCTCTGCAGCGATAGCCATAGAGGATATAATTTGTAATATTATCAATTGAAACATGCCAAACATCACCAGTGCGATTAACATATGGATCCAACTCAAGCTCCAAAGTAGGTTCATTCGTTTCGCTCTCATAGAGACACAAAACTACTGTTTTTGCATTCCTTGAAAAAAGAGAAAAGTTAGTCCACCCGTCGTTGGACAAGGAAACACCCAACGGCATAGGATGCCCTGGACCTAAACCCACAGGCACACAGAAGTTAGTTTTTCTGTGCGTTCTTATAGCTGATTCAAAACCAGTGCCATCAGGCTGAAGAAGAAGGAATGACAGGTAAAAAGGTATATTACTGTGATCAAAATCTAGCCTACAGGATTCCCCCACAAATGGCGTCTTCATGGATGAAACCGAAATGCGAGAATCGGAACCTTGAAACACTGAGGAATCAGATCTGAACATGCCCCATAAAAGTATCAAATTATGATTGATCATGGATTGTGGCAAGGAATGAACCTCGATACAAACAGTATATTTCATTTCCATGGCTCCCACAAACACCTTCACCAACCCACCAAATTCAGTTCTGAACAAAAATTTGAATCCCTTGTGCTGCTTCTCCAACATTGGTTGAGCTTCTTCCTGCAACCTATTTTTAATTCTGCATCGCATAGAATCGTTCAAAGCGCCACAAGGAAAAGTTCTATGAGTTCTATGATTTATGCATCGTCTTTGAGCATATACAGATCGTATGAAAGAGTTATTTCCATTTCTACAATAATCTGGTGAGAAAGCAAAGAACTTTCTATTTTTTATGGCCTCGGTTGTCGAAATTGAACTTCGGAATGCATAAGGTGAGCAAGAAGTTGCCATTGGCGATCAACTGAAGGGAAACAGATCAATCTTAGAGGTCAGGCAGGATAACTGGATACTGTGCAGTCCTGCCAGCAGAGCATAAATGTAAAACGCAAAGTTTAAGTGTTAGATATGTAAATACATAAGAATTGGGCGGGCATGAATTAGGTTTGTTTACCAAACCAAGCCGAGAAAATTAATTCAAGTTCATCTCAGGTATTATCAAACAATACAAATCTAGGTTATTGCAGAGCAAGCAAGCACTGTCCGACAACATCTCGAGTTCTTTTGGCGCCATGAGAGCCACCGCCATTAAAAACTCAAAATCAATATGTTCAGAACACAGATATCAGTAGAACCACGCGTCGATAACAAGTAGTNCCATGAGAGCCACCGCCATTAAAAACTCAAAATCAATATGTTCAGAACACAGTTATCAGTAGAATCACGTGTCGATAACAAGTAGAAAATCAAAAGGGCATTCAATCGAATCAAACGAAATTGCGCCAACATCGATTGATTCTATCTACTCCAGCAATANCAAAAGGGCATTCAATCGAATCAAACGAAATTGCGCGAACATCGATTGATTCTATCTACTCCAGCAATAATAAATAGTATAGCCTATTGACGGGCTCCTCGCATGGAATTCGTTTGATAATCAAGGACGAAAACGACTCACCTGAGAATCCATAAGACCTCGAGCGAGAGATTGAAGAGCAGTTAGGGCAAGACGAAGCCGCGCCCTTTACAAATCACAGCTTCCCATTTTCCTTTTGGCGGTGTTTGGCAGTATGCCATTTATCCAATTCAACTATGAATTTAACTTAAATCCATCCAAAAGAAATTGCCTAGAAAGTATGAGTTAGGCTTACATCTCATCGACGGGTGACGTGATTGCTGGTGGTTTGTCTCTACATCTGGAAGTAATATTTTTTTGAAAATATGAGCTAGATTTATTTCAAAATTTTTTCGTTGGATTATGAATTTGATAAATCTAAATTTATCGAACTTGATCAATGCTATTTGACGTAAAACTTAGTTGCAGCAAAACATTAACTTAAAATCATGCACGCACGCGCGCACTCTCGCTCTCTATCCTAGTCACTTGTTAAAGCTTTTAACTTTTTTTACATAATTAGATACGGAGCAACCAAAACATTGTTATTTATAAATCATGTACTCTCTTTCATCAATTTTACAAAATTATAATTGAGTGATCTTAGGCTCGTTGGATTCATTTTGTCAAGACGCTCGAATTGACTATAAAGACGTAAAAATCGACATTTGTTTTACTTTCCAAATGTGTATAGGAAACTTCAAAAAATGATTTAATGGTTTGATATGGGTTTGATTTAGTTCGGATTATACCAATTTTTGTAACATTGAGTTATTCTTGTCAAGCCGGTCAGTTTTACTGTAAGTTTAAAAAAATCAGAGTTTTAATTGATTTTTTATCGAGATTTGAATATCATGTTCAAAAAATCACCTCGAGATCTATGTAATGCCACATGATTCTTGCTGGATAGTGGAATTTTGTTGATGACGTATCAGTTCTAATTATTAGATTACTTTGCATGAAAAATATCACGTTAGATAAATCGAACTTGTAATCCATGATCTGGATCACACCATACAGCCGTCACACGTAGTAGTATGCATCATGCCGTCATCTACACATCTGGACGACCAACATAATATTTCTTCTTGTGCTTGCCCACTTAAACTTGCACTATCTTTTTCTTTATATATATATATATATATATATATATATATATATATATATATATAT
>JXCR01123863.1:21730-106682 GCA_002079205.1 Phalaenopsis hybrid cultivar | reverse complement strand
GTGATTTAATACTAATTTTAAGCAATTTTTAATAGTCGAGGACTAAACTGGAGCATTCTAAAACTCTGAGACTATATTGGACACTTCTTAATAGTTTGGAGACTATTTTGGGCTTTTACTCTTTTTAAATTATTTAATTCATTTTAGCTAAAATGAGCCGAGCATAATCAAATAAAAGTCTATTTGTGCAGTTATAAATTGCGCTAAAAGAAAATTTGCCTGTGTCCGGCTCTCTTTGAACGAATAGAACATGTGCTATTTAATAAGCCAAAAAAGAGAACAACCACCTTTTTTTCCCATGCACGAAGAAATAGAAGCAAAATGAAGCCAAATTTAAGCGCAAACGGGAAAAATAGAATCAGCATGTGATATTCATGTAGTACCTGCATAGGCAGGCGGATAAAATGCACTTCTATCAGGAACATCAACCTGGCCCAAACCTCTTTGATTATCGTGTGGATTATGAAACCTATCCGAGTAAGAAGGTTGATTGGCTGGAGCTTGTGGTCTGTGCTGCGGCTGAGCTTGAATGTATGAAAACTGATTCGAGACTACATGAGGAGGTGGCTGCAAATGATAAAGCTTATTTCCAACAGGGATGGCAGGCTGAGAACCACCGAGATTGCTAAATGAGCCTGAAGAAGTTGAAGAAGAAACAAGTTGTGGCATCGGTTGTGGATGGCCAACATATCCTTGGGAATAGAAGGCGGCAGACTCCGGCAAAGACGAGCTGCAAAGCAGACCGTTTGGTTGCTGATTGACTGGTCTCAAAAATTGATTTTGAGGAGTCTGCATGTAGTATTAAATCAAAATCAGTAGGCAGAATTCACAATTCACATCAAACAATTCCTACTAATTTACATATCTAAACACCTAAACTTTCCTTTTTACATTTNCAATTCACATCAAACAATTCCTACTAATTTACATATCTAAACACCTAAACTTTCCTTTTTACATTTACACCACTTAAATATTTCATCTCACATCAAAGATGCTACCATTTTAACTTCTAAAAAATGAAATACACTTTTTCATGCATAGGTGAGGTGGTATGAATGTAGAAATTGAATTATAGGTGTTACATAGAAAATAAATAGGAATTACGCGGTAAGTATGTCGAAATTCCAATTATTTGATGGCAAAAGGCAAAAGATTCATCAACTAACTGAACTTACATAACTGGCACCAAAATCAGTGTTATCCGCGGCAGCAGTTAAGCCAGCTAAAGAGTGAGGAGTTTGGCCGGAACAAGCGGGAGGCATTGGGGGCGGAGAAGATGGCAAAGGAGGGGGTGATGGCGGTCGTTCCTCTGGAAGCGGAGGTGCAAAAGATAATAAATTGTTTTGCTCACAATTATGACTGCAATTACTCAAAATTTCATCTCCTTTATTATGACATGTAGATTGGCTTGCTTCGTGTCCACAAGGTGGTGCGACATCCTCCATCTCGAGCTCTCCATCAACATCTTCTAACACGAGACGATGCTTTTCGGCGGACTTTGGAGTTGTTCCCTTTTCAGAGTCTTCAGCATTCCTATCGGGTGTAACGGCCTCAAAATCTTTTTCATCGGAGGCACTTCCCTCGTCATCTTCCATAATCCGAGTATTAAGAAATTGTGGAAGCTGAAAACTGGCATTACTGGGGAAAAACAGAAATAGTCAAATACAGAATTGCAGCACAATGTGCAGCAGACCAAATATGACTGTACCACGACTAAAACCTTAGCACAAATGCAATAACACTAAATCAAGCACACAGCCATTTGAAAGATAAAATCTCACGATGAAAAAACTAAATGTCTTTAAAATAAAAATTAAGATTTTTACATGTGATACTATTGTCATAATTAAATAACATAATATATTTTTGAATCTAATTAATAAAAACACAAAAAACAATGGATATATAGAAAAAATGTTAATCTATGATAACTTTTTACATTATTTAAATAAAAATTGTATTTAAAAAAATCAGTTGCAGCCGTTGATCGATAAATCACTTTCAGAGTGCTCTCAAATCGAATGGTTTTAGTTATCCGGTCCCTTTCAACTTTGCCATTGTTAAACAAACTAAGGAGAGACACATGGAGCTCACAGAAGTGGAGATTGGAGTTTATGGGAGAAAAGCATTGGACCGCGCGTATGCCATTTATAATTGAAATATTAATGAGATTCTTTTTTCTTTTCAATATTTTTATATCAGAATTGTTTATTTATTATTATTTTTTATTTTAAGAAAAAGATACAACAACAACAAGAACAAACCAGTACCCCACTAAGTGGGGTCAACTACATGAATCCTTTTTCTCCATCGTGTCTNTATATCAGAATTGTTTATTTATTATTATTTTTTATTTTAAGAAAAAGATACAACAACAACAAGAACAAACCATTACCCCACTAAGTGGGGTCAACTACATGAATCCTTTTTCTCCATCGTGTCCTATTGAGTGTCATATTTTTATTTAATTCTAATAAATCAAGATCAATTTTTATACAATATGCCCGAGTCTTTCAAGGTCCACCTCTGCCTTTCTTAACATAAGTCAAATCAAGAACATTTATTCTCCTAACCGGATCCTCAGATGGTCGACGTTTAATTTGTCAAATCATCTAAAACGATCTCTCAAATTTTGTCCGCCACTGGAGCTACACCAACTCTATCATGTACATATTCATTTCGCATTTTGTCTCCAAGTGTAAAGCCACTCATCCACCTAAGCATGTTCATCTAAGCAACACTTAACTTAGTCTTATACTTCTCTTTTAAAGGCCAACAATCGGCGTCATAGAGTATGGCAGATCTCACCACCATCTTATAAAATTTTTCTTTCAGTCTAAGCAATCATTTTCTATCACACAATACGCCCAAAGCATTCCTCCACTTCAACCAACCAACTTTAATTCTACTAATAACAACCTCATCTATATCACCATCACTTTGAACAATTGACCCGAGATATCTAAAATATTCATTCCTTTGAATAGTTTGGCAACAATTGTTACAACCCTGCCACTAGATCTACTATTAATAAAATTACAATCCATGTATTCAGTTTTAGATCTACTCAAACTAAAGCCTTAAGATTTAAAGTTAACCTCCACAAACTAAGTTATTTCCTGAACTCTCGCTCTAGTCTTATCCACAAGAAGAATATCATCAAAGAAAAACATACACCAAGCTACATTCACCGACAAATGTCCAGTAAGAACATCCATAAATAAAGAAAAAAAATATGGGCTTAAAGCTGACATCTAATGTCATCCAAACTAACATAGAAAAATACTAGGTTAATCATCCTTTTGTTTGAACACAAGTAACAACTATATTATACATATCTTTAATGACTTGAATATAAGCAATATCAACGCCTTTCTTTTCTAGAACTCTCTTTTTTAAATCCTATGTAGACCCTCCTTAATCTCTCTATACATCCACCGATAAATGTCCAGTAAGAACATCCATAAATAAAGAAAAAAAAATATGGGTTTCAAGCTGACCTCTCATGTCATCCAAACTAACATAGAAAAATACTAGGTTAATCATCCTTTTGTTTGAACACAAGTAACAACTATATTATACATATATTTAATGACTTGAATATAAGCAATAACAACACATTTTTTTTCTAGAACCCTCCAAAGTACTTCTCTTGGAACCTTATCATAAGCTTTTTTGAATCATATGTAGATCCTCCTTAATATCTCTATACTTCTCCATCATACCTCTCAATAAATATATAACTTCCATGATAGACTTGGGCAACATGAATCCAAACTGATTTTGAGAAATCTTTGCATCATGTGGAAACCTATGTTCAATTATTCTCTCCCATAACTTTCATATGACACATTAAAATAATTCATCTATAATTTACGCATTCTTGTGCAACCCCTTTATTCCTAAAAAAAATAACAAATAGACTCTTTCTTCACTCATCAGACATATTTTTTAGTTTTTAAAATAATTTTAAAAAGTTTAGTAAGCCAAAAAAATATTCAAATTTCTTAAACATTTCCACTTCTATTGGAATACTATTTGATCCTACTAATTTTTCACACTTCATTCTTTTAAAGCTTTTTCAACTTCTATTTTACTAATGCGGCTGTGAAATTAAAAAATGTGTTATTATTTACAATATTTAGAGATTGTATTCTCGCCCAACTATATTGAATATCTTCATCTAAGAAAAGTACAATTTAATTTTCATCCTTAATACATTTAACTTGAACTAAATATTTACTTTCCTTATATTGGATGACTTTAATTATTCAAAGATAACATAATTCTACTCATTCATAAGAACTGCATGACAGACACAAAATACTATTCCAGCTAACTCCCACAAATGAGTTGCTCGTAATTCAAAAATCTCCCACAAAAAAGATATAAACAAAATGACATAAACCTTGCATTATGATTGTAATAGTTAGTTCACTTAAATAAAAAATAATTACGATATATCATGGAATTCTCTTTTCTAAAGAGATTTACGGCTACATTACGCTTTATGTAGCTCTATATCAATGATATCACGCTCTTTAACAGTTATGGATAAAAACTATCCATGACACTGATTTTATAGATTTATAGATAGAAACTATCCATGAAACTCTCCATTTAATCCTTTAGACTTTCAAAAATGATATCAAATATTCTCAAGTATGTACTTCCATTAAAAGAAAAGCGCATTTACATACATAACACATAATTCTTATGTATATACATATCTAACACTTAAACATTCATATTTACATGCATGCCACTCAAATCTTTAACATCATATCAAAATATCAACATCACTATCTTTTTAAAGCCATGAAATACACCTCTTCATGCATAGGTTTATGACACCAAAAAGTTATAAGTGTAAATATCAGAATTTAGGTGTTAGATATGTAAGTACATAAGAATTTTGTTGTAAGTACGTGAATTTCCCTAAAAAAAATATGCAATCACATCTTTGGCTCTACAAATGGCCTCGGATAGGTATCCCATTGTAGGTTACAATTACCATCCCCAAAGCAAAGAACCTTCACCAAGGGGATGCTCGAGTTTAATGCAAATAGATGTTGTTCCAAAGGAGGTAACATGAATAGCCTCAAATGCCCTCTTTCCTAAATAATTAATTGCAAGCAAATGTTAACTTATTCAATCATATTAACTTATTCAATCATATAAACAAACACAATCCTTATATTTTGCTTAAGAAATCTGAAAAAAGACAAAAATGCATTGGGAAATTGAGTTAATTGCTCGTTGCAAGTCTATGATTATAACTGAAACCTTAGACTTCTATATCCTTATAAGAGTTCCTCTAATAGTAGTTATCTTTTAAATATCCTCCGATATCAAATCTAAACAACGAGCAACATATGAAATTCAATAAAAAGGTCTTATTTTTTTCATTAGTAATTCTCTCAAACTGTCAAGTACAAGTCCATGCTAATAAATAAAGCATGACTCTATAACCCTGTTAAAAGTTCCTCTAACAGCCAGTGCTTTCCAATGTCCTTCAAAAACAAATCTAAACAATAAGCTTCATATCAAATCCAATACAAAAATAATTTACATATGAAAAAAAATGATCTAAGGATTAAGAATCGAATAATAATAAATTTAAAGCGTAATTAAGGTCAATAATTGAAATAAAAACTTCCCCAATATTCTCATCTTGCTTGTACTAGTTTCTTTTGCGTGGCTAGAAGTATTATTATTCACAGTACTTCTTTTGGTTCTTTGGAACTTGTGCTATCTATTTTATATATACCAACATCTTGGCTGTAATACCTCGAAGCATTAATTAACATTTCATCATCCTGGCTAACATTGATGTTATTTTCATCTATATATATAATCTGTTTTGCTGCATTTACATTGGGTTGATAACCAAATAATTTTTCTTTTCACTTCATTGGAGCATTCTTAAACACCATATCTCTCTTCCACTATCCTTGCCCAATGCTCCATAGCTCAAGAAAAACATGTTTGTAATATTTTCACATGAAATACACTTACGCTTAGCCTCTTTATTTGCACCAACAAGATGTGTATATTTCCATGTAAGAAATTTTCTTCCTGTACGCACAGACATTGTTAAACAAGATAGGTAAATTTACATACATTCCAAACAATTTTAATGTATTTACATATCTAACACTCGAAGTTTGATACTTACAAATATAACACCTAGGTGTGATAAAACCTATGCATTTCAAGTGGAATGCATGTAAATATGAGAGTTTCGTATTAAATACATAAGAATTATGTAGTATGTATGTGAATGCCCCTAAAAGAAAAGTAAAATTTATTTATTTTTTGGATTAAGCATCCTAAAATTTATTAGAAGATCAAATTAACATTAATAGGAAGTATATAATTAGAGAATTACTAAACAGAACCTACAACGAAAATATTCAATAATTACTAAACAAAACCTACAACCTAAATATTCAATAATTAAACAAGGAAATAAAAAGTTACGCATAAAAAATTTCAAATAAATAATGAAAAGCATCATACTGATATGTTAAATGACAAAATCAAAAATACTAAAAAGTCACAAAGCACAACAAAGAAACACTCAAACAATTAAAGGAGTGAATATGTTTGCTATGCTAATAATCAGGTCAATGAAAAGTTGAGAATCAAATTTTAAAATTAAAGTTAAAGAATGCAGTGATTCTAATGCTAAAGGAAAAAATAATTGAATATATAAAGAACTGTAGGGAAAGTACAATTAACAATCAACAAAATCCCATAAGATTGAGAGCCATACACCCAAAAATTTTAGGACATGTTAAACGGCCAAATCACAACAACAATAAAATCGGTAAAGCACCACAAAGAGACACTCAAACAATCAATGGAATAGAGATGTCAACGATAATTCCAAAATGAAGTCAACAACAACAACAGAAAAGCCTTTATCCCACTAAGTGGAGTCGGATACATGAATCTTATGCCTCCACTGTGTCCTATTTAGTGTCATACTTTAATAATACCAAAATGAAGTCAATAAAAAATCCAAATTTCAAATTGAAGCCAAAGAATCCAGTGATCTAAAGACACTGAACAGAGAATTAAGCATATAAAGACTACTGTGAAGAACGTATACTTGACAAAACCTGATGCGATTGAGAGTTATTATCTTGCATAGACTAAGCTAGAATTGCTTCTACGGGTGAGTCAAGAAGCCAACTTTTTATGCAGGCATAGTGAAAGATAGAGGATAAAAATAGGCGCCTTTACATACATACCACCCAATTCTTATGCATTTACATATCTAATACCTAAACTTTAAGTTTTACAAGTATACCACCCAAATCTTTCATATCATATCAAAAATACCATCATTTAACTTTTTAATACATCTTTTCATGCACAGGGAAGGTGGCATGTATGTAAAAATTGAATATTAGGTGTTAGATATACAAGTACATAAGAATTGAGTGGTATGCATGTACATGTTCCAAAAAATTGAGAGAAACCTAAGAACCAAATGCTTTAAAAAAAAAACAGAGCGATTGAAACCAAAAAAGCCATGAGTTATGCATTTCAAGTTGTGTCATTATGTGATGTGTGTGCCGGATTTTTTGGGGGAAAACTGACAGGGTAGCTATGAATCAAGAGCATTATTATAGCACCAACGTCAAAAATGTGCATGTATAAAAGCATTATTATAGCACCAACATCTAAAATGAGCATGCATAACAGTCACATGATGAGTCACAAGAGTATTATGGCAAGCTCGCCTTGTCATACTTCATTAGGTCTGTGTGTCACAACAGAGCAAAATGTTAGTGTTTGCCACTAAAAGAGCCACACAATGGAAAGGTGCTCTAGAAATGCTTTTGACAACATTGGTTGATATTTGATAGCACCAAAATCCGCCTTATTTTAACTTTGTTCAACATTATCAATTTTAGAGTAGTCATTTTTTAAACAATTTCCACTGAAATTTATGATTGCTATCCAAGAAGCTCTTCTTGAATTTTCAATCAATCTCCTTTATTATTATCAACACAATTCATCCACTAGCTTCACATATTTTTTTAGAGAGTCATTTTATATGATTTTCAAACTCATTTTGCTTTGATTGAAAATTTTGATAAATGTTGATTACCATCATGATTTGCTGAGAGAAAGAGATGGGGATGTACTCTTACCTTTGATAGGTTGGTTGAGAAGGGAGTAGAGAAGAAAAGGAAATTCTCTTTTTGCACCACAAATCATTGAGCCAATTTGTGTAGGAGTCTGTGTCACGAGAGGTGGGAATGCTATCAGAGTAAGGGGNTCTCTTTTTAAAAATCAGATTCAAAACTATAAAGTTGTGTATGCCTAAGCATGCCGGTTTGATTCATCTCCTAGTATTGGGGTTAGCAATAATTCTCAGTTCTCAATTCGCCAATCTAATCTTTTTGACAAGAACTTGAGTTGATGAGACCAAGGATTTTATGTTTTGTGAATAACAAAATTGAACTTAATGGTAATATCTACAATTTAAATCACCCTAATGATGATTGTATTTATTGAAGATTTCAATCAAATAGGTTTATTAAGAAAATTATATATGTAGTAAAATGATTAAACTCAAAATATTTAAGCAGAATTTATCATATAAAGTAGAGAGAAAAATCAATTTACTTCTCACATCAGTCTGCTAAGGGTGATAAATCTGAGATTAATATTAGCTAATATCATACATAGCAAATTTCTATGATCAATCAAATGATATATCTTGTTTTGTCTTGTAATTTTATCACAAATAAACATATTAAAAGATGTAGTTGAGTTCAAAACTTTTTTCACCATAAAACGACACCATTAAATTATTAATTTAGCCCATGTATTTTCTTAAGACATTGCCATTCAAATTATGAAACATAGGGCACATTTGATATGGAAGAAGTCTTCTGATAGTTAGGATTGACTTACATATGTTCTCGTAGGTAAACTTTCACCCAAATCTGCATTCTTTGGACGAAGCAATCTATGAGTGCCGATGAGAATCCTTCGGTGCTTTGATAAATTAGATTAGGGATCTCGTAGGTAAACTTTCACCCAAATTTGCAGGGTTTCATTGGACAAAACAATCTATGAGTGTCGATAAGAATCCTTTGGTGCTTTGATAAATTAGATTAGGGATCACAATAATGTAGCATGAAGGAACTATGAGATTTTGATCGGGTTTGTCATTAGTTACCCTACCATTCACTATAATCTAATAATGATAATCTTTTTAAAATTTATAATCAAATTATTTCTAATAAATTCTAAGTGATCATTGCTTTTATGACTCATTACTCAAAAGCGCTCTAATGTTATTGGTGATGGTAAATAATCGTAGGGTTTTGCTTATGTGAATTCTCTTATTAGATAAAATAAACTTTCACAAAATTAGAGCAAAAATCTCTGGCTAGTGTCCATTAACTCTAATCTGGCTTCCGAAAATTTGTGTTGGAAACAAAACTCTTATTGCGAGTATAGCACAAGAAGAAGTTATTTTGTTTTGTTGGCACGGTCAAATTTGGATTGCCACAATTGTTCCACTGTTTTGTGTTGCCTTTATAGAGCTGACAACATGCCTGCGATAATCCATATTCGGTGGCTATTGAATGTTTGTGATGGAACACTTGGCTTTGAAGATGAGTTAGGACAAGTATTTAGAAGTATGCAGTCTGAATCTATGATTTTTCTGTACAATACGATGCCCATGATGGATTTTAATAAAAATGGATGAAGTATTTTGTTCTTAATATTTTGAAAGTTGTAGGGTGCATGTTAAAAGTTGAAAGGAGTCATTCAAATCATAGTGGTCTTGATGTGTTTGGAGTGTCATTATTGAATGTCTTGCATCATCTGCGCTTGATGGCAGCCGGCTTATAGATCCAATTTGGAGATGGCTGTGCCATGGAATTCATCTAGCATTTTCTTGGCTGCCGGGATGGGAAATCATCATGGCATGGTTGCTTGGATGAGTGTGCTCTTTCTGAAAGCACCTAGTACTGTCTTTTTAATGAGGAATATAACTTATTCTTTGACCCATGAGCTTGGTGCTGAGCATTTACACAATTAGCTGTCTAAAGGGTGCTATTTTGAAATTGAAGATGGAGATATGGGTGAATATTGTTTGGCATTTTATCCGACTTCAAACCTCCAAGCGGTCAGAAGGAAGATTTGGTAGTGGATTGAATATATTAGCAAAATTTATTAGTGGGCGTGCCTTGGCTTGTGGAATGCGGGAGAGTCAACAAGAGAATCAAGTGATACGGCTCAATAGAGAATCATGTGAAGCGGGATTGGATATGCACAATTCAAGCAGTTTGCATGCAGACGTCGGAAGCAAAAAACGGGAGGTAATTACGGTAGTATTTTTCTGCATGCCTTGATATTCAGCAAATACATTCTTTTATTGCTATTCCCCAACTCCAAAAAAAGATGGCAAGTGTCCTGCCAAATAAGTGTCAACCCCAATTTGGTCATTACATATATTAAATACTTTTATTGATTCTTTAACTCCAAAAAGAGGATGACAAGTGTCCTGGCAAATAAGTGTCTGCCCAATTTTGGTCATTTTTCACTCCCTTTTGTAGGAAGAAAAAATAGGAGGTCATTATGGTAGTATTTTTCTGCATGCCTTAATATTCAGCTATTCCCTAGCTCCCAAAAGAGGATGACAAGTGTCGTGCCAAATAAATGTGAACCCCATTTTCGTCATTACATATATTTCATTTTTTTATTGCTATTCCCTACTCCAAAAAGAGGATGACAAGTGTCCTGCCAAATAGGTGTCAACCCCAATTTAGTCATTTCACTTTATTCACTTTCACTCCCTTCTGTACCCTTTACCTTTAGACATAACTCCTGCAGTAAATTTGGTAGTTTTCTTGTTTGCTTTTCTTGCTGCTGTGCTTCCCTACTTCAGATCCTTTGGCTGCTTTGCCTGTTAAGAGCCGTAACAATATGAAAATTTGCCTACTGATGGCTTGAAATTGGTGAATGGTGTTTTAGCAACGTAATCTCATCTCAGTGACTTCTGTCTGTCCTTTGGGCTGTCTTCAGTTAGATGGTTGCAGTAGTTTTTTGTCTTTTATATTATTATTCATATACACAGTTCTCTAAAGATGTTTGGGTTGTTAATCCATTAACTGCAATTTCATTGTTTTATGAAAGTATTTAACTGGATAATTTGTTGTCTAAATTGAATTGCTAAATGCTTATTAGCATAGATTTACTGATTTTTTCGACTACTTTTTTGTCTCATAGTATGACCAAATTTTTGTTACAATAACTAGACTGCTTGTAGCCATCCTTGTCAACAGACTTCTTTATTTCTGTTGTGTGTACAAATGATTTGCCTCTGTGAAGGGATGCATATTTTTGTTGTTGGTTTGTTTCTTTGCTGTTTCACCTCTGCATATGAGTTGTTTTGGTTCTCAGAGGTTCCTTTCTTGCTACAAGATACATGTGTAATTATTGCAGAGTTGTCTGGTATGTAATGGAAAGTAGCAGATGCACTGCAAGTAGGGTGGATGGCATATAATGCAAGGGATGCAGGATGGTAAATCTGTAGTCTGACGGGTAGAAGCGGTGTAAAGTAACTTGCTCAACCTAAAGAGTTAAAAATATGCAGTCTTCAACAAGGGAGGGTGAAGAAGGATTATAAAGCCAATTTTTAATAGTTGATGGATCTTACAGCAATGATAATGTATTTGTTGTCCTTTTAGCTAAAGAGGCTGAAGTGCAATGTTTAAATATATTGCACCTTCAATATGATTTAGTACACCTACAATTTTTACTGCATGTTTGAATCTAATAATTACTACATTTTTTACTGCATGTTTGATACCCAACCTGAGTTAGACTTGAATTCAATGTGGAAAATGTGCAATGATATTTACTTACACGTGCAATCTTCAATTTTTGATGGTTTTTCTGGTGCTTTGCCAACATTTTTTATCAATGTCAGTGTCGTTATATTCAATTAGGTTCTCTACTTATATGATTTACTTCTTTCCACTGTCCAATTACTTTTATGTTTGTAGCTTATCATTGTTCTTATCGTATTAATTTATGAATTGAGTTATGATGGGTCTGTTATTCAGGTTTCTGAGAACTCTTGGGAGCAAATGCTTTGAATGGTTGTGCTGCTTTGATGATATTTGCAAAACTTGTGTGGATGCTTCTGCTTCTCCGGTCTGCAGTGCAGTTTACTCTGGTTGCGTAGAGTCACTAGAAATAGGTTTAGATAAATGGTTGATCTTTATTATCTGGAAGCTATTTTACTTTCATTGGCACTTGGCTTTCCTAGACGATTTGGTTAAATTTTTATGATTCTGAATTATTTTTACTGCATGTTTGAATCTAATGCTTGATGTTTCTACCTAGAGGAGATGCTTGTTTTATATTTGTTTGTTTTTATTTCTGTTTTTATGCTTATTTGACTTTTCTTTTTTTTTCCCAGTATATTACTTTGTTTCTCATCTGTTAATAGGTTAAATATCTGGGCGTTTATGTTTCTTTTCGGATTTGAGCTTGCAGTATGCTGAGAAATTGCTTGCATTTGCTCACGCTGTCAGCAATTTGTTAAAGAGTAGGCACCATCCAGTTGTTTGGTTGGAAAGTCTACCCTTTGCTCTCATTTCTATCTTTAAGTTGATTCCAAATGAAGAGCATACCAATCACGTAATTGGGCCACACTCTTTCTGTTTTACCTTTATTTTCAAGGGAAACTGGGGTGATTAAAATATGTGTGATATGTGTTGGAAAGCTAGGATGGAAGAAAAGCAGGTTAAAGAATACAGATGAAAGTTGTCCAGAAGACTTCGCACAAGACTGGGCCATCATCACATGAAATACTCTTCAATGATAAATGAAGATTGATGAAGACTACCCTAAATATCTTGGGTAGGCCAAGTGATGATAATGATATTGGTCACCATCATCATTAGCCTATTCTCCTGCTATNAAATAGGTTTAGATAAATGGTTGATCTTTATTATCTGGAAGCTATTTTACTTTCATTGGCACTTGGCTTTCCTAGACGATTTGGTTAAATTTTTATGATTCTGAATTATTTTTACTGCATGTTTGAATCTAATGCTTGATGTTTCTACCTAGAGGAGATGCTTGTTGTATATTTGTTTGTTTTTATTTCTGTTTTTATGCTTATTTGACTTTTCTTTTTTTTTTCCCAGTATATTACTTTGTTTCTCATCTGTTAATAGGTTAAATATCTGGGCGTTTATGTTTCTTTTCGGATTTGAGCTTGCAGTATGCTGAGAAATTGCTTGCATTTGCTCACGCTGTCAGCAATTTGTTAAAGAGTAGGCACCATCCAGTTGTTTGGTTGGAAAGTTTACCCTTTGCTCTCATTTCTATCTTTAAGTTGATTCCAAATGAAGAACATACCAATCACGTAATTGGGCCACACTCTTTCTGTTTTACCTTTATTTTCAAGGGAAACTGGGGTGATTAAAATATGTGTGATATGTGTTGGAAAGCTAGGATGGAAGAAAAGCAGGTTAAAGAATACAGTTGAAAGTTGTCCAGAAGACATCGCACAAGACTGGGCCATCATCACATGAAATACTCTTCAATGATAAATGAAGATTGATGAAGACTACCCTAAATATAAGTGATGATAGTGATATTGGTCACCATCATCATTAGCCTTTACTCCTGCTATTTGGGGTCGGGTTTTTTAATATAATTTTCTATTGATTTCTCATGTGGTTAATTCCATTATGCACAATTTAAAGTTTACATGTAGCCATGAGTTATCAAGTTTATAATGTTTATTAAATGTTGTAATGTATCAATTAATTATTCAATCTTTGATGCTAGTTCTGTCTGTTTTTGGGCTAGCTTAGTAGTTTAAATTTATATTTTTTCTCTCAGGGCTGAAGATTGGCCTTTAAAAGAGAAGCATAAAACTAAGTTGAAGTGTTGCCAAGATGAGAATGATTAGGTGTACGAGTGGCTTTACACTTAGGGTTGGTGTAGCTCCAGTTGCGGACAAAATTAGAGAGTCATCTTAGATGGCTTGGTCACATTAAACGTCGACCATCTGATGATCCGATTAGAATAGTAGATGTTTTAGATTCGACTTATGTTAAGAAAGGCAGATGTATACCTAATATGACTTGGGCGTATTGTATAAAAATTGATCTTAATTTATTAGAATTAAATGAAAATATGACACTAAATAGGACTCAATGGATTAAAATGATTCATGTGGCTGACCCCACTTAGTGGGATAAACGTTTTGTCGTCATTGTCTTCGTCGTTGTCATCAGGGATGAATGGCATTCCTTTTGCAATTTGATTGTTTCTGTAAAGGTCATTCTGTTTTGATACTGCTTTGGTCCTATGCTTATTCGATGATTTGCTGTTGTGAGCTTGTAGGCTATCTATTTTCAATTTAATTGTTTCTATTAAGGACTTTATATTTTGCAATTTGTTTATTTACATTTTAGATCTTTGGATTGAGCTTCAGTTAGGCCTAAATCTTTAACCTGTTGCTTGAATGTCAAACATGCTGAGCTGAGGACCGTCATTTGCCTGATNTATATATATATATATATATATATATTAAAACAAATTAATATATTTTTCAATACTCAAAAAGTTATTTTGAGTGTTTTTAAAATAAATATATTTTAATCAAATAATCAAATATATTTTGTTTCAAATCAAAACTCAAACGGCCTTTTAGTATTTTTGCCACATAAATGTTGTATGAGAAATGAAGATATACTTCAAAACTGGGTTGAGATTGATGTCGGTTTGATATCATAGCGCGGGAAACATCTATTCCTTGTGATACTGTTCAACTGTGAAAGACGGATGATAACTTTACACAGTTATTTTCTGGATAACTTGCAGTTAAGTTGCTTTTTTTCTCCTTCATTTGCGAAAGTGTTTGTTTGGTTTCGTGCTGTACTCATCAAATGCTGTGTACTGTATAGTAATGAAACTCATTGTCCTAGTTCTGTACCTATAAGAAATCTTCTGCATTAAGTTGGTTATTATTTGTTTAAAGCCTGTTTTTGGTTTCTTGTTCCAAGATATTCATCCTGTAATCTTAATTTCCCTTCCATTGATTGGGGACAAAATGGCTTCAGAATTTTTATCAGTTATATCCGAGGACATGTGTAGTCTCTGCCATGGAGATAGCGAGGTGGAGAATAATTTTCTATATTTGAATATTGTCCCGTGCTTTCAAAAATTTTTCTGATGAGAAAGAAACTCATAGTTGGATTAAGATTAACAGTAGGACCTTCAAAATTTACATTCCATAGATAATGGGTGCAGCTTGCATATAAAATGTCATTTTCCTTTTATTTTTGCAAAATATATGGACTGTATCTGTATGTGTTGCTTGGCTGTTTGAGGGATTTTTGTTTTCTTCTTCTAAAATTTTTGCTTAATTTTATGTTGCCGTAGGATAAATTCAAATTTAGCTCATGTCGGGATTAGTAGTATCTGTGTGTTTTGTTTCCCTTGGGTCTGATGATTTATCACATAAATAGAGGCTCACTTATGTTGTCTTAAATGTCTTCATCAGTTGAGATAGAATTGCTACAAAACTTTTTATCTGTTGTGGTGATGGTGGTGTTGTCGGTTTCGCCTTTTCCTCAATGAATTGTTACTCGGCAATAGTCTGGATCTCAAGGCATTGCCTCAAATCGGTTGAGTGGCATCTCAAAGCTCTACTTGGCAAGAAGGATGAGGGAGAAATATGAAAGACGAGATTTTTTGTATGCTGTGGAGCTAGAGGAACATGCTGACAAAATTTGGATGAGCAGAGTAGCTATTTGTTTTGCCTAAGAAGTTGCTCGTCTAAGTGAATTTTTGATGTAAAATTGATTCCATGTACGCATCATACATGTTACATGATAAAGCGCGTGATTTTTCTTAGCAGTATTCTTATGTTGGTTTCAACATAATGCTTAAATAATAAACTTTGAGGGCATAAATTATGGCCTAGTTCTTTGGAAACGATGCAGAAAAGTATTCACATGTAAATACTCAATTAATATAAAATTGCCTACAAAAATTTATAAAGTACATCAGAGATGCTAAAGCAAATTTGCTTAAAGCTATTCTCAGCCTTTTAAAGTTCTGCCATACTAAAATTCAGAGAAGCAGCCGAACTTGATTTCATTCATACATATATATACATATATTGTTGGTGTTGCAAGACACTCAACCTATCTTTCTATTTGCTGACATTGCTTGCTATATAATATATTTCGTAAAAATTGGTTGGATAAACTCATTTGCCAGAACTTGTATTTTTGAAAATCATTTTGTAGAAACTAGTTTGCAGGAATTTATTGTACTGATTTAATTGCTGAGTTTTGTCTTGTCAAAATACTTTTCCCAGACATTGGATTGATGATGTCCATTTGCTGAGATTTCTTTGCTAAATTTATCTTGCTAAACTCTATTTCAAAGAATGTATTTTGTTGAAATCCTTTTACTGGTATATTTCTTTTAAAGTTTTAAAAGNCAAACACGAACGAACACATCTTTGTTCGTGTTCGGCTCGTTAACTTATCGAACGAAATTAACGAGCCGAACAAGAGCTGTTCCTGAACAACGAGCCATCTTGACAGCCCTATTGGTTTCAACATAATGCTTAAATAATAAAATTTGAGGGCATAAATTATGGCCTAGTTCTTTGGAAACGATGCAGAAAAGTATTCACATGTAAATACTCAATTAATATAAAATTGCCTACAAAAATTTATAAAGTACATCAGAGATACTAAAGCAAATTTGCTTAAAGCTATTCTCAGCCTTTTAAAGTTCTACCATACTAAAGTTCAGAGAAGCAGCCGAACTTGATTTCATGTATATATATTGTTGGTGTTGCAAAACACTCAACCTATCTTTCTATTTGCTGACATTGCTTGCTATAATATATTTCGTAAAAATTGGTTGGATAAACTCATTTGCCAGAACTTGTATTTTTGAAAATCATTTTGTAGAAACTAGTTTGCAGGAATTTATTGTACTGATTTAATTGCTGAGTTTTGTCTTGTCAAAATACTTTTCCCAGACATTGGATTGATGATGTCCATTTGCTGAGATTTCTTTGCTAAATTTATCTTGCTAAACTCTATTTCAAAGAATATATTTTGTTGAAATCCTTTTACTGGTATGTTTTCTTTTAAAGTTTTCAAAACTTATTTCTTAAATTTGGTGATTTTTTTTGTCGGAAAATTTTTGTAGAAGTTTTAAAGCCTTGTCAAGTTTATTTTTAAACGTTTTTAAAATCTTTTTTGCTTTTCATTTTCATGTAATTTGATTGATCTTTTATTATAAAATCAAATTTGGATAAAGATTATGATAAGCATAATTTCATTTTAAATGTTGCAATTGTAGTTGCATTATAGGATGACAAAGTTATATGTAACATCTTTTAAGCCTACTCTTCTCAATACTTGCTATTGTCATATGAAATTGCCCTAGCTTAAAATTTAATTAAGGCTTTCAAAAAGCCTAATTCACTTCTAGGGCTGTAAACGAGTTCAATATTGGTTCGTGTTCGAAATCGGCTCCGTGTTCGAAATGATTCGTGAATAGTGTGTTCGCGTTTGGCTGGAATGATATATTTATTGTCGTGTTCGACTCGAAATTAGCTCGTTAGATTATAAAATTATTAAAATAATATTTAATTTTGTAATATAAAATAAGAATTTTATGTTAAATTTTTCAAGAGCAAATTTGAGACAAAAGCTCAAGTTATTTATTAACTAAAAAAAATTCATTAACTAAAACAAAGTTACAAGAGCAAATTAAAGACAATTTTTCGTAATAAAAAAAATGAATATTATTTTACCAAAAAATTAATAAAATAAGAACCCTAAAAATAAATTATGTATTTATTCATTGGTTTTACAAATTATAAGAATCAAACATCAAAACTTTGTTTCCCACTACGAGGACTTTGTTTCCAATGATGGCTACGACTCCATGGGACCATGACCGGTGACAAAGATGCACTTTCGTGTTTTGGGCCCAAACATAGTTTTTTTAATTAAGAATGAAGCTTTAGCTGTTGGGCAGCATGATTAAAACAGAATGAGCTTCTTTGAGAGGCAAATCTTCTGGTAGCGCAATGTCAACCTATCATTGGATTTAATTTTGAAAAAAACTTACATAGGAAGAAAGGAGGATCTCTATACTACAGATTTTGTAAAAATGAGTAGAAAAATTTACATACCTACCACATAATTCTTATGAATTTACATCTCACACCTGAACTTTCATATATACACATAATGGTGTTTTAAACTTGTCCATAAAAATATGTACTTCAATATAAAAAAAAAATGAAAAGTGTTATTTTTGATGTGTGTAAATATGACAGTTTAGGTGTGAGATATGTGAACACATTTGAATTGTATGCTATATGTATGTAAAATGCCCCATGAGAAAAATGTGCCTTATTTGATGATTTCATTCATTCAAATTGGCAAACAATTTTTTTTTCGGTTTATCCAATATATTGTGTTAAGAAAGGTAGAGGTAGATTTAGGAAGACTTGGGCTTATTGTATAAAAAATGATCTTAATTTATTATAACTAAATGAAAATATGACACTAAATAGGACGCAAAGGAGAAAAAGGATTCATGTAGCCGACTCTAAGTAGTGGGATCAAGGCTTTGTTGTTGTTGTTGTTGTTGTTGTATCTAATATATTGTCTATCTAGGAGTGTAAACGAAAGTATGCAGCTCATTTACTTGTGAGCCAAAGAATGGTTGTTAGTGAAGATGAAGCATATTTAAAAGTATACACACAAATACAAATAGATATAGATATACATAGTTTTTTTTTCATTTTTAGGTTATATACGAAGATGGCTAACAACCAACAAGAATTCAGGATTCAGGAAGAAAGAGAATAAAACCAGCAAAATTAATGGGAATTAATTTTACCCAAACCCCAACAGCATGTCCCAACTGCATCATATATCAAACATGAATAAGATTAACTGAGACAGGAAAAGTATGCAAAATTATTGGAATTAAAATGTTTTATATACATACTCCTACCCAATTCTTATGTATTTGCACAACTAGCACCTAATGTTTATTTTTTACAATTATAACACCCAAATCTTTCATTCCCAAGTTCATCTTTATCAAACATGAATAAGAATGAGTGAGAGTAGAAAAATATGCTAAATTAATGGAATTAAAATGTTTTAGGTACATACATAAGAATTTGACAAGTTCATCTTATATCAAACATTAACATGTATTAGGTGCCACCCAATTCCTATGTATTTGAATAGGAGAAGCCAAACCTGTTACGGTATGACTCATATACCGTATAGGGACAGATGCTGGATCGAAGCTGAGCGGAGCTGAGCGGAAGAATCTGTCCCCAAATCGGGAAGTTATGTGGGTTGGGTGTGCGGGGGCAAAGCCTCGCGGTACGATACAGGGGTAATGCTGTAATTACGTATTGTACTTAAGGTTTACTCTTGGGGTTATAAATAGGTCTGTTAGTAACATCAGGAGAGATCCTTCTACTATGTAACCTCTTTTCTGAATATTGGAAGGAACTCGCCGCTCTGCTCCCGAGGACGTAGGCATCTTTGCCAAACCTCGTTAAATCTCTTTGTGTTCTTCTGGATTTGTGTTGTTCTTGTTTTTCTTCGCCCTAATTTCTCAACAGTGATATCAGAGCTTGGTTCGAGGGCACAGAAGAAATTTTTTTGGCGGCGAAGATTTTGGCCGGAGATTTTTCGGCTAGGACAAAAGAGCAATCTCGGCGCGACAGGTTCTCAGAGGGTTTCGTGGTGTTGGCAGAACAGTTCGCGGGTTGTTCGCGACGAGCAATACAGAAGATCCGAGGGTTCTGAGGTTTCGCTTTGCGTGACAGAGGCACTACTATTTGAAGGGATTTGCGACAGAGGGTCGCGACGTCCTACAACCAAGTTCGTGCACGACAGAAGAGGTTGCTGGGCAGACGGAGGTTCGACGACGGTTTGAGGCTTCCTCCCGTGCGATCAGAATATAAGGATTTGTTCGAGGGTTTCGAACAAAGGCTCGCAGAGGAGGTTTCGGCGAAAGCGAACAACTGTGGAGGTTTCAGCGCTGCATACGAAGAAGATCTGGGAAGGAAGGGAATCATTCTTTCCAGAAATTCCATCAAACACAGTGCGGGAAATATTTGCTCCAACAGAAAAGGAAAGTTTTTGAATTCGACTTAATTAAAGGAAAATTTATTTTTAATTAAGATTGATTTAAAGAAAATATTTAATTAAGGAAACTTAATTAAAATTTTCTTTGCTGGAGGCTACGGAGAAGGATTTATTCTTTTGCGGGAAGAAGAAAATTTTTTTTTGAAATTCGTTAATTAAAGTAAATATTTTAATTAAGAGGGTCTTGATTAAGGAAGCTTAATTAAGAACATATTTCAATTTTTTTATTTTAAAAAAAAAAGGTTCTAAGCAAGGATTTGCAGAGGAATTTTTTGCAGAAAAATTTCATTGCAGGTTTAATTTTTAGATGGCAATGTCTGGTTCAAAATTTGAGGTGGTGAAATTTGATTGAACTGGTAACTTCGGATTGTGACAAACGAAGGTAAAAGATCTATTGGCGCAACAGAGAATCTTGAAAGCTTTGTGGGCAATGAAACCAGATGCCATGGAGGATGAAGATTAGGAAGAATTGCAACAGCGAGCGGCAGCAACTATACGCCTATGCCTGACAGATGAAGTTATGTATCACGTGATGAATCTGAAATCTCCAAGAAAAGTTTGGAAGAAATTGGAAACTCAATTTATGGAAAAATTTCTGATGAACAAGTTGTATCTGAAGCAAAAGCTTTATCGGATGAAGATGCAAGCAGGTTATGATCTGGCGCAGCACGTGAATGACTTCAATCAAATAATCACTGATTTATCACGGCTTGATGTGAGTATTGAGGATGAAGATAGAGCGATGATTTTATTGTGTTCATTTCCCTTTTCTTATGAACACCTGGTGACTACTCAGACATATGGGAAATAAACTATCAAAATTGATGAGATTACTGCAACATTGTTGGCTCACAACCAACAGAAGCAGAATGCAGGGGAAAGCTCTCACGGTGAAAGTTTATATTTTAAGGGTAAGCAGGGCCGTAAAAGGAAGAAAGAGAAGGAGGGTTCTGGAAGGCGAAATTCCAGATCAAAGTCTAGAGGCAAAAAGACAATTTATTGCTATAATTGCAATGATTCAGGTCATATGAAGAGAGATTGTCCAAAGCTGAAGAAGCAGACTGGANTTATGATAAGCATAATTTCATTTTAAATGTTGCAATTGTAGTTGCATTATAGGATGACAAAGTTATATGTAAGATCTTTTAAGCCTACTCTTCTCAATACTTGCTATTGTCATATGAAATTGACCGAGCTTGAATTTTAATTAAGACTTTCAAAAAGCCTAATTCACTTCTAGGGCTGTAAACGAGTTCAATATTGGCTTGTGTTCGAAATCAGCTGTGTTCGAAATGACTCGTGAACAGTGTTTTCGTGTTTGGTTGGAATAATATTTTTTTTCTCGTGTTCGGTTCGAAATTAGCTCGTTAGATTATAAAATTATTAAAATAATATTTACTTTTGTAATATAAAATAAGAATTTTATGTTAAATTTCTCAAGAGCAAATTTGAGACAAAAGCTCAAATTATTTATTAACTAAAAAAAATTGATTAACTAAAACAAAGTTACAAGAGCAAATTAAAGACAATTTTCCGTTATAAAAAAAAGAATATTATTTTACCAAAAAATTAATAAAATAAGAACCCTAAAAATAAATTATGTATTTATTCACTGTTTTTACAAATTACAAGAATCAAACATCAAACTTTTGTTCCCCACTAGGAGGACTTTGTTTCCAATGATGCCTACGACTCCATGGGATCATGACCAGTGACAAAGATGCACTTTCGTGCTTTGGGCCAAGCATAGTTTTTTTAATTAAGAATGAAGCTTTAGCTGTTGGGCAGCATGGTTAAAACAGAATGAGCTTCTTTGAGAGGCAAATCTTCTGGTAGCGCAATGTCAACCTATCATTGGATTTAATTTTGAAAAAAACTAACATAGGAAGAATGGAGGATCTCTATACTACAGATTTTGTAAAAATGAGTAGAAAAAATTACATACCTAGCACATAATTCTTATGAATTTACATCTCACACCTGAACTTTCATATGTACACATAATGGTGTTTTAAACTTGTCCATAAAAATATGTACTTCAATATAAAAAAAAAAATGAAAAGTGTTATTTTTGATGTGTGTAAATATGACAGTTTAGGTGTGAGATATGTGAACACATTTGAATTGTATGCTATATGTATGTAAAATGCCCCATGAGAAAAATGTGCCTTGTTTGATGATTTCATTCATTCAAATTGGCAAACAATTTCTTTTTTTTCGGTTTATCTAATATATTGTGTTAAGAAAGGCAGAGGTAGACCTAGGAAGACTTGGGCTTATTGTATTAAAAATGATCGTTAAGAAAGGCAGAGGTAGACTTAGGAAGACTTGGGCTTATTGTATAAAAAATGATCTTAATTTATTATAACTAAATGAAAATATGACACTAAATAGGACGCAAAAGGAGAAAAATGATTCATGTAGTGGGATTAAGGCTTTGTTGTTGTTGTTGTTGTTGTATCTAATATATTGTGCCTATCTAGGGGTGTAAACGAAAAGTATGCAGCTCATTTACTTGTGAGCCAAAGAATGGTTGTTAGTGAAGACGAAGCATACTTAAAAGTATACACTCAAATACAAACAGATATAGATATACATACCTTTTTTTTAATTTTTAGGTTATATACGAAGATGGCTAACAACCAACAAGAATTCAGGATTCATGAAGAAAGAGAATAAAACCAGAAAAATTAATGGGAATTAATTTTACCCAAACCCCAACAGCATGTCCCAACTGCATCATATATCAAACATGAATAAGATTAACTGAGACAGGAAAAGTATGCAAAATTATTGGAATTAAAATGTTTTATATACATACTCCTACCCAATTCTTATGTATTTGCACAACTAGCACCTAATGTTTATTTTTTACAATTATAACACCCAAACCTTTCATTCCCAAGTTCATCTTATATCAAACATGAATAAGAATGATTGGGAGTAGAAAAATATGCTAAATTAATGGAATTAAAATGTATTAGGTACATACATAAGAATTTGACAAGTTCCATCTTATATCAAACATTAAAATGTATTAGGTACCACCCAATTCCTATGTATTTGAATAGGAGAAGCCAACCCTATTATGGTTTGACTCATATACCATATAGGGACAGACGCTAGATCGAAGCAGAGCGGAAGAATCTGGCCAAATCGGAAAGTTATGTGGGTTGGGTGTGCGGGGGCAAAGCCCCGTGGTACGATACAGGGGTAATGCTGTAATTACGTATTGTACTTAAGGTTTACTCCTCGGGTTATAAATTGACATGTTAGTAACCCCAGGAGAGATCCCTCTACTCTGTAACCTCTTTTCTGAATATTGAAAGGAACTTGCCGCTCTGCTCCTGAGGACGTAGGCATCTTTGTCGAACCTCTTTAAATCTCTACGTGTTCTTCTAGATTTGTGTTGTTCTTGTCTTTCTTCGCCCTAATTTCTCAACAGTGGTATCAGAGCTTGGTTCGAGGGCACAGAAGAAATTTTTTTGACGGCGAAGATTTTGGCTGAGAATTTTTCGGCTAGGGCAGAAGAGCAATCTCGGCGCGACAGGTTCTCAGAGGGCTTCGTGGTGCTGGCAGAACAGTTCGCGGGTTGTTCGCGACGAGCAATACAAAAGATTCGAGGGTTATGAGGTTTCGCTTTGCGTCACAGAGGCACTGCTATCTGAAGGGATTTGCGACAGAGGGTCGTGACGTCCTACAACCAAGTTCGCGCACGACAGAAGAGGTTGCTGGGGCGGACGGAGGTTCGACGACGGTTCGAGGCTTCCTCCCGTGCGATCAGAAGAGGAGGATTTGTTCAAGGGTTTCGAACAGAGGCTCGCAGAGGAGGTTTCGGCGAAAGCGAACAATTGCAGAGGTTTCAACGCTGCATGCGGAGAAGATCTGGGAAGAAAGAGAATCATTCTTTCCAGAAATTCCATCAAACACAGTGCGGGAAATATTTGCTCTAACAGAAAAGGAAAGTTTTTGAATTCGACTTAATTAAAGGAAAATTTTTTTTTAATTAAGATTGATTTAAAGAAAATATTTAATTAAGAAAACTTAATTAAAATTTTCCTTGCTGGAAGCTGCGGAGAAGGATTTATTCTTTTGCGGAAAGAAGAAATTTTTTTTTTGAAATTCGTTAATTAAAGTAAATATTTTAATTAAGGGGGTCTTGATTAAGGAAGCTTAATTAAGAACATATTTTAATTTTTTTCTAAAAAAAAAAAAAGGTTCTAAGCAAGGATTTGCAGAGGAATTTTTGCAGAAAAATTTCGTTGTAGGTTTAATTTTTAGATGACAATTTCTGGTGCAAAATTCGAGGTGGTAAAATTCGATGGAACCGGTAACTTCGGATTGTGGCAAATGAGGGTAAAAGATCTGTTGGCACAATAGAGAATCTTGAAAGCTTTGTGGGCAACGAAACCAGATGCCATGGAGGATGAAGATTGGGAAGAATTGCAACAGCGAGCAGCAACAACTATACGCCTATGCCTGACAGATGAAGTTATGTATCACGTGATGAATCTGAAATCTCCAAGAGAAGTTTGGAAGAAATTAGAAGCTCAGTTTATGGAAAAATCTTTGACGAACAAGTTGTATCTGAAGCAAAAGCTTTATGGGCTGAAGATGCAAGAACGTTATGATCTGGCGCAGCACGTGAATGACTTCAATCAAATAATCACTGATTTATCACGGCTTGATGTGAGTATTGAGGAAGAAGATAGAGCGATGATTTTGTTGTGTTCGTTGCCTTTTTCTTATGAACACCACATATGGGAAAGAAACTATCAAAATTGATGAGATTACAGCAACATTGCTGGCTCACAACCAGCAGAAGCAAAATGCAGGGGAAAACTCTCACGGTGACAGTTTATATGTTAAGGGTAAGCAGGATCGTAGAAGGAAGAAAGAGAATGAGGGTTCTGGATGGCAAAATTCCAGATCAAAGTCTAGAGGCAAAAAGATAATTTATTGCTATAATTGCAATGAGTCAGGTCAAATGAAGAGTGATTGTCAAAAGCTGAAGAAGCAGACTGGAGAGAAATGTGATACTTCATCGAAGTTTGTAAATGTGGTATAAAGTGAAAATTCAGATTGCAGTGATGACGATATGCTCTTGGTTTCATCAACTCAGATCACAGTGCATGGATTTTTGATTCAGGATGTTCTTATCACATAACACATGATAAGGAGTGACTTACTTCATACAGGTTAACTAATTCTGGCTCAGTCTATTTGGGAGATGATAGATATTGCAATATTGTTGGTATTGGAGAAGTCAGAATTCAGATGTATGATGACATAGTTAGAACGTTATGTGATGTCAGACATATTCTAGATCTGAAGAAGTATTTGATTTTCATGGGCACTCTACACAGAAATGGTTTTATATCTAAGGCAGATGATGACAGGGAAACCATCAGAATTGTTAAAGGTGCACTGATTGTGATGAAGGGAAAGTTGACTGCAGGTAATATCTACAGACAGTTAGGGAGTACAGTTGTAGGTGGAGTTCATTTTGTAGAGTCAGATGAAGATAGTACAAAGATATGACATATGCGTTTGGGTCATCTTAGTGAACGTGGGATGACAGAATTTCATAGAAGAAACCTGTTGCTTGGTGTTAAAAGCTGCAAGCTCGATCTTTGTAAGTTTTGTATCCTTGGAAAATAGACTAGAGTCAGTTTTATGACTGGAAAGCACAAAATTGAAGGGATTCTTGATTATGTGCATTTTGATGTATGGGGTCCTACTAGGGAGTTGTCATTGGGAGGATCTCAGTATTTCATTACATTTATTGATGATTTCTCCAGGAAAGTTTGGGTATATTTCTTGAAACAAAAATCTAAAGAATTCTCTAAATTCAAACTATGGAAAACTGAGGTGAACCAAACTGGAAGAAATATCAAGTATTTAAGATCTGATAATAACACATAGTACATAAATTTGCAGTTTCAGAAGTTATGTGAGGAGCACGGAATTCAAAGACAATTTTTAGTGCGTAAGACACCACAAGATAGTGGTGTGGTAGAAAGGATGAACATGTCTTTAACTGAAAGGGCAAGGTGCTTGAGACTGAATGCAGAGCTTCCTAAGAGTTTCTGGGCAGAGGCTGTGAATATGACATGCTATCTCATCAATAAATCACCTCGAGCATCGTTGGGTGGCAAGGTCGCAGAAGAGGCATGGACAAGTAATCTAGTTAAATTCGATCATTTACAAATTTTTGGTTGTCATGCTTTTGTGTATGTGCCTGGAGATGAAACATTAAAACTTGATGCAAAATCCAAGAAGTGCATCTTTCTGGGCTACAAGAAAGATGTGAAAGGATACAAGTTTTAGGATCTGATTACAAAGAAGATGGTGACCAACAGAGATGCAGTTTTTGATGAGCAGTTTATGTTAAAGCAGAATCAAGATAAGATGTCAAAGAAGAATTCCAGTTCAGATGCAGTGCAGATGGATTTAGAACAGCAGCCAATAGCTTTTGGAGAGGAGAAAGTTCAAATCCAACACCTGGTGATTCTATTCCAGATGATCTGCAGAATTATAATCTAGCCAGAGATAGATAGCGACACACCAATGTAAGGCCTCCTAGCAGATTAGGTATGAAGACTTAGTCTCTTGTGCACTTCTCATCAGCAGCGATGATCCAGCCACTTTTCAAGGAGCTATCACTAGCCAGGAGAAAGAGAAATGGATGGGTGCAATGTTTGAGGAGATAGAGTCTTTGCAGAAAAATCACACATGGGAGCTATTTCAGCTTCCAGAGGGAAAAAGGGATATTGGGTGCAAATGAGTCTACAAAAGCAAACCAGCAGTATTAGAAAAAGAAGGGGAAAAGTTTAAGGCTTGACTTGTTGCAAAGAGATTTTTACAACAGAAGGGGATAGATTATGATGAAATCTTTTCTCCTGTGGTCAGACATACTTCAATTAGAGCAGTGCTTGCATTAGTAGCTATTTGGGATTTGCATTTGGAGCAGCTGGATGTTAAAACTACTTTCTTGCATGATGAACTTCAGGAACTTGAATTGCTTGTGGGTAAAGTACTTGAATGCTAAATATGATAGGGGGTAGCAACCAACACAAGTTGTTTTTAAAAATGGGGATTCCAAAATTTAGAAAGGCATGCATAAGCTAAGGAATTATGCTGTAAGAGCTATCTTCTGAAATCTTGGAAAAGGAAACATTTCCTTTTGGAAGCACACATGGTGTTTGGAGGATCTCACTAGGTATTATAATGGGGGTAATGATGAATTTAAAGTTTCTGACTGCTTGCTAGGGAACATTTGGAATTTGGAGGTTCAGGTAAGTCTCATGGGGAAGGATTCAGCTCGCGCTATCTCCAGAATTCCATTTAATAGGACTCAAGAGGATAAAATTCAAACTAAATGCTGAGGTTGGTTCATCCCAAAATGAGCTAACTTTCTAGAAAATGTAGCTAACTGATAAGTTAAAATTGAAAGCACGTCCATGTCATGTACAGTTGCTACCTTTCTTGGGTTTCACTCTCTCAGAAGGCCATTGAAAGTTGTTTATAGTCATCTCCTCAATCAGAGAATAAGCCTCATCAAATGGCTTTGACATAAGTGGCCCACCAGTGACGACATTTATAATAGATTTAATAGATCCTACTAAACAATTATAAAAAATTTGAATTATCAACTAATCAGGTAGCGCGTGATGGGGGCATTTCCCAAGAAGTTCCTCGAATCATTCCCAAGATTCATAAATTGACTCACCTTCATATTGACAAAATAAAGTGATATCATTCCTCAATTTAGCCATTTTTAAAGGCGGGAAATGCTTAGTTAAGCATTTTTGTGCTAAGTCACTCCACGTTTTAATTGATCCAGATGCTAATGAGTTTAACAATGTTTTGACTTTGCCCCTCAAGAAGAAAGGGAAACGCCTAAGCCTAATAATTTCATTAGATACACGATTATAACGAAATGTAGTACAAGGTTATAAGAAGCTCGCTAAGTGTAAGTTAGAATCTTCAGACGGAGTTCCCCTAAATTGATTGTTTTGCACCATTTAGATGATAACAAGTGTCAGTTTGAATCTGTTAGCTTCAACATTAGGGGACTAAATGCTTAATTGAATTTCATCTTCCATAGGGTTAACATAGTCTCTTAATGGTTAATGTGCATCATGAATTGATACATAAATTGATTTTTGAATTTTAGGTTTGCTATGTGGGTTGTTCGCCATCTCTCCTATGNATTGGAGAAGTCAGAATTCAGATGTATGATGACACAGTTAGAACGTTATGTGATGTCAGACATATTCTAGATATGAAGAAGTATTTGATTTCCATGGGCACTCTACACAGAAATGGGTTTATTCCTAAGGCAGATGAGGATAGAGAAACCATCAGAATTGTTAAAGGTGCACTGATTGTCATTAAAGGAAAGTTGACTGCAGGTAATATCTACAGACTGTTAGGGAGTACAGTTGTAGGTGAAGTTCATTTTGTAGAGTCAGATGAAGATAGTACAAAACTATGACATATGCGTCTGGGTCATCTTAGTGAACGTGGGATGACAGAATTTCATAAAAAAAACCTGGTGCATGGTGTTAAAAGCTGCAAGCTCGATCTTTGTAAGTTTTGTATTCTTGGAAAACAGACTAAAGTCAATTTTATGACTGGAAAGCACAAAATTGAAGGGATTCTTGATTATGTGCATTTTGATGTATGGGGTCCTACTAGGGAGTTGTCATTGGGAGGATCTCAGTATTTCATTACATTTATTGATGATTTCTCCATGAAAGTTTGGCTATATTTCTTGAAACAAAAACCTGAAGAATTCTTTAAATTCAAGTTGTGGAAAGCTGAGGTGGAGAACCAAACTGGAAGAAAGATCAAGTATTTGAGATCTCATAATGACACATAGTACATAGATTCGCAGTTTCAGAAGTTCTGTGAGGAGCACGTAATTCAAAGGCATTTTTCAGTGCGCAAGACACCACAGCATAGTGGTGTGGCAGAAAGGATGAACATGTCTTTAACTGAAAGGGCAAGGTGCTTGAGACTGAATGCAGAGCTTCCTAAGAGTTTCTGGGCAGAGGCTGTGAATATGACATGCTATCTCATCAATAGATCATCTCGAGCATCGTTGGGTGGCAAAGTCGCAGAAGAGGCATGGACAAGTAATCTAGTTAAATTCGATCGTTTATGGATTTTTGGTTGTCCTGCTTATGTGCATGTACCTGGAGATGAAAGATCAAAACTTGATGCAAAATCCAAGAAGTGCATCTTTTTGGGCTACAAGAAAGGTGTGAAATGATACAAGTTTTAGGATCTGATTACAAAGAAGATGGTGACCGGCAGATATGCAGTTTTTGATAAGCAGTTTATGTTAAAGCAGAATCAAGACAAGGTGTCAGAGAAGAATTCCAGTTCAGATGCAGTGCAGATGGATTTAGAATAGCAACTAGTAGCTTGTGAGAGAGGTGAAAGTTCAAATCCAACACCTGGTGATTCTATTCCAGATGATCTGCAGAATTATAATCTAGCCAGAGATAGACAGAGACGCACCAATGTAAGGCCTCCTAGCTGATTGAGTTATGAAGACTTGGTCTCTTGTGCACTTCTCATCAGCAGCGATGATCCAACCAGTTTTCAAGGAGCTATCACTAGTCAGGAGAAAGAGAAATGGATGGGTGCAATGGTTGAGGAGATAGAGTCTTTGCAGAAAAATCGCACATGGGAGCTATTTCAGCTTCCAGAGGGAAAAAAAGGCTATTAGGTGCAAATGGGTCTACAAAAGGAAACCAACAATATTAGAAAAAGAAGGGGAAAAGTTTAAGGCTCGACTTGTTGCAAAGGGATTTTCACAGTAGAAGGGGATAAATTATGATGAAATCTTTTCTCATGTGGTCAGACATACTTCAATCAAGCAGTGATTAGTAGCTATTTGGGATTTGCATTTGGAGCAGATGGATGTTAAAACTGCTTTCTTGCATGATGATCTGGAGGAGCAGATTTACATGGAGCAACCAGAAGAGTTCACTCAACCTGGACAGGAGCATCTGGCTTGCAGGTTAAAGAAATCGCTGTATGGGTTGAAACAGTCTCCAAGACAATGGTACAAGCGGTTTGACTCCTACATGATTCAGATTGGCTATAAGAGATGTGAGTATGATTGTTGTGTTTATATGAAGAGCCTTGATGATGGTTCTTTAATTTTTTTCTACTGTATGTTGACGATATATTGATTGCTGCAAAAAATATGAATGATGTCTGTGGTTTGAAAGCTTTATTGAGACAAGAATTTGATATGAAAGACTTGACGAGACAGAGGCTCAAGACGATTATGTTTATCTCAACGAGGCTATGTTGAGAAAGTGCTGGAGAGGTTTGAGATGAGCAAAGCCAAACCTGTACGCACTCCTTTGGCAAATCATTTTAAACTTTCTTCAGAACAGTGTCCTAAGACATATATAAAAATTGAAGACATGACAAAGGTTTCATATACCGGTGCAGTTGGCTGCTTGATGTATGCAATGATATGTACTCGTCCTGATTTGACTCATGCTGTTAGTCAAGTCTGCAAATACATGACTAAACTTGGAATGTGACATTGGGAAGCAGTCAAGTGGATTTTCAGGTATCTAAAGAGTACTGTAGGACATGAAATTATTTTTGGCAGTCAGCAGAATGATCCTTCAGTTGTGTGGTATGTTGATTCAGACTATGCAGGTGATTTGGATGGCAGAAGATCTACAACTGAGTATGTGTTTACTCTTGTGGAGGGCCTATATGTTGGAAATCAATAATTCAGTCTATTGTGACATTATCTACAACTGAAGCTGAATACATAGCATTAGCTAAAGCTACTAAAGAAGCCTTATGACTTACTGGGCTAGTAAAGGAACTGAAATTGAGCAAGGTAGAGTTCAGTTGCATTGTGACAGTCAGAGTGTTATTTATCTGGCTAAGAACCAGGTGTACCATGCAAGAACTAAGCACATTGATGTCAGGTATCACAAGATCAGAGAGTTGATTGCTTCTGGTGAGATACTATTGCAGAAGATTCATACTGATGAGAATACAACTGATATGTTGACCAAGCCAGTTACTATCAATAAGTTTTTGCATTGCTTGGACTTGTTGAATGTTTGTTGTTGCTAGAGAAGCATGGTGGCCCAACCCACAGTGGTGCAGTTGTAAGTCTTAGGTATCTTTTCTCCTAAGGGGTTGGATATTCGCCAAGGTGGAGATTTGTTATGGTATGGCTCATATACCATATAGGGACAGATGTAGGATTGAAGCGGAGCGGAGCGAAGTGGAAGAATCTGTCTAAATCGGGAAGTTATGTGGGTTGGGTGTGCGGGGGCAAAGCCCTGCGGTATGATACAGGGGTAATGCTGTAATTACCTATTGTCCTTAGGGTTTACTCCTGGGGTTATAAATAGACCTGTTAGTTACCCTAGGAGAGATCCCTCTATTCTGTAACATCTTTTCTGAATATTGAAAAGAACTCGCCGCTCTACTCCCGAGGACAAACGCATCTTTGCCAAACCTCATTAAATCTCTTTGTGTTCTTCTGGATTTGTGTCTTTCTTGTTTTTCTTCGCCCTAATTTCTCAACAAACCCCCACGGGAGATTCTAAGAACAGAATATTAGCATCTGAATTAAAAAATAAAGTTTGAAACACAACCCAATTCATTAAAATGGAAGCCAAACAGGTTTCAATCATTTGCTCAAACTTACCATTGTTCCATCTATAACAGTTGAGCTAGAGGTTCTTGCCATTGGGATGGATGCGGAAAGGGCCAATTTCTTCAGAAGCTCCATAGGCGATAGAGGAGCAGTCGTGGCTGCCGTTCAACCAGAGGACAAGAGGAGCGGGTTGCGAAAACTAAGAGGGAGCCATTGCTGCATTCAGTTCACAGAAAAAGAAGCAGGCTTTAAATAATGTTGAGAAAGGGGCATTTACATAACACAAACTTTTCATGTATTTACCAATTTATAGTTACCCACATCAAATCTTATGCATACTTTTAAAACACTGAAGTGCTATGTATTCAAATATGAAAATTGAAGTGTGAAAGCACGTGCACCAACCTCGTCTCCTGCAAGTAGAAGAAAAAAGCATTTAATAGCATATCCAAAATTTGAGCAAGGAATAAGAGATTGTAGGGCTGCATTTAATCTTTAAGAGAAATTTACATACCTAGCACACAATTCTTATCTATTATGTAAATACATTAGAATTGTGTGGTGTAAAATTCATGTCGCTAATGCATCCTAGAGGGCTTGATAGAGGACGATTCCGGATAAGGCAACATTTGTTCAAGAGCCATAAGCAGCATAACCTTAGACTGTAAGGAAACTTTAAAAAATAGGGGCATTTACATAAGACCACTTATTTCTTGGGTATTTACAAATCTAACAACTAAACTTTAATTTTTACATCTATACCACCCAAATGAATCTCGCATGTCATTCATGGTATCACAATCACTTAGTTGTTTCTCCAGGCTCTGACATTCTTGACATACTGATACAGAGTAAAAAAAAAAAGGATAAAATTTCTACTCACTACTTCAGTTGATATCTAGAACAATGACAATAAATTATGTGAAAGAATCCAGTGGAACAAAGGGAATGTAACTTTCCTCTACAGAAATATAAAATATTCAAAAAGAGCTGTGACATCCAACTTTAGAATGATATGCGTGATTGTATTATCCTTATGGCAACTTAATATGCCAAGAACTTTAATTTAAATTGCTTTTAATTATCTAAAAAAAAAAAAAGATCTAGAGGCAATAGTCGAATCATAGCATAATTAAAGATCAATGAAGCAAGCTTAACTTCACAGAAAGTTAAATTAGCTGAGAGAGTTGTTAAATTAGCTGAGAGAGTTGTTAAATTAGCTGAGAGAGTTGTTAAATGGGTTAAAAATATCGAGCTAAGCTTAACTTCTTGTTAAAATTACCAAATCAAATATTTTGCTGTTATAATTATCATTGGACAATGAAGCAAGATAAGCTAGTTTTGAAAATACATGCAAAACATTTGATAATGGATAATGTCATTGTCTCAGTTTTTTTAATCATTTTTATTATTGATTAATACACGAGAGAATACATCATTTTGTTTTACTTAATGTGAATTTCCTAGTTAATTTATCATTTCAAACCTTCCCCGTGGGATCAATATTACTTGATGACGATACGTATACTTGCGTATAATCCCAACAAAAATTGCTTAAATTTCTTATTCATAAACTATTGCATCAAGCTTTTGGCACCGTTGCATAGTGGGGTCAACTTTATATATTTTGCACAACTATATTCTCGAGCCTTAGGTCAACCATAAGGCAAATGGTCAAAACTTTATATAAGGGATGCATATGACTTAGCCATTGCCATAGGCGCTTTAGTGAATTTCCTAAAAATCCTAAGACATAACATGATACTTAACGATACCACTTTTCTACCTATGTTAAATTAATTCAAAGGTTAAGCCCCTCACTTGAAGGTAACCATGGATGGTCAAGCCAACTTTAAACTTTATGCTATGGCTCACCCAAGTCCAAACCTTACGTATTGAACCTACTATAGACCTTAAGGAGCTAAGTTAAGTCCATGGGTAAATAGGCCTCAACTAGCGTAAGCCCGCACATTCACTTCCAAAGGGTTCAAGTACTTTGGCCTTCCTTTTCATTCCTTAGAATTGGTCAAATAAACCTCAATCCTTATGGCAAACATTGCCCCAGTTGACTAATAAGCACTAGCAAAACATCCAAGGAATTAAAATCCATCTAACGTACAACTAAGGGATAAGGAGTTCAATAACATAAAAAAGTTGATTTTAATAGTTTTAAAATATTTATTTTCTTCTTTTATACTTCTTCATGTCATGAGTCTTTTCTACTAATGATACATTCAAACTCAATACTATGTGCAACATAAATGCATGTATGATTTTGCCTCTTTTCGACTTGTCATCCTCTTAGATCCATCCTATGTTGTTATCGACTAGGGCTTAAACTTAGTTTGATTTTAATTGAAACATAAGTTAGGGTAGGCTGTCCAAATCCACTTTAAAGCCATGTATAATTCAAACATCTTGATCTAAGGCTTTGAACCTTGAGTCTTAATACTAGTATTTCCCTCCATGCAAGTTTTCCCACCTTTAACTATCCCTTAGCTTGATCATCATGAATAAACCCAACTCTGGCTACCATGCAGCCAAAGCCACCTTTATTATATCTATAAAGATAACTTAACATAGTATAGGTTAAGCTATCATAATCACACAATCTTGATTCAAGATCCAATTTTGCATCCATTCAACTTTGAAGCATAACCTAGCAAAAGGGCCTAGTTAAGTGTCCCAATCTTATAATGCTATGCAATAAGACAAAAGCTATCCCACAACTTAAAAATTCAAAAGATAATTAGAAAAGTTAAAATTAAAAAGCTTTAAAAAAATCACAAAAATATTCATTTAATTGCAATTTTTATAAATTAAATTTAATAATATTCCAGCCTCCCCTTTTTATATTTTAGAATAGTTATAAGCATTCTTTCTATATAGTTTTTTCTTAACATTTTAAACTACTTTCCCTTATAAATTTAATTTTTTTTGGTCTGCTTGAAATATTCTCAAATATTATGAGTACATTTATGATGTATTAGACTGCTTTAAATCATTGTTTCATTCCATTTGGGTTTTATTTGGATTTCTTAAAAGGTTTTGAATTTCTTTAATGCTATTAACTAAAGTTATTTTGAGATTTTAATAATAAAAATAAATTTGAAACCTTTTAGTGTGCTTTACTTCACTATACATAGCATTTGGTTTGGTCTAATGCTTACTTCTTTTCAAAAATAAATTTAATTAAATATTTGCCCAATATTATAATTATTATAGTGCTTTGTGTTTTCTCCATTTACGCATATAGATCTATTTGTTCGAATGGAAGGGAGTTTAAGCATCCTTTAACTTACATTAATTATTCAAATAATTAGTCCAAAAGCATCTAGATTATAACTTTTTTAAATAATTAATTCCTTAAATGTAATATAATAAGTAGGGATTGACACCTTCCTATGACTAAGTAGATACACAATGGGACTTTTATTGTTCATGAGCTAATTTATATGAACTCTTCAAATACATAAGGAGTAATGACACTAACTTTTGTATTTATTGTTCTGGCTCAAGCTGACAAATTAAGTTAGTTTAAAGAGTTCCCAATCTTTAAATGATTTTGAGATTTCTTTGTCATGTGTTTTTTACACACCATTAGATCATCTTATGTTTAGGGTAGGATGGTTTGGAGCATTGTTATGTACACACAAAGAACCTAATCTTGTGTAAATTTTTAGAGTGATTTATGTTATATACGTACGCATGTATGTTTATGCCGCAATATATATGGTTATATATAACCATACATATTTGTTTATGTACATGTACATATATATAATCATACATACATAGATGCAATACATATATGTTGTGTATGTATATATTTGTTTTATGTTTAAATATAAACATAAACACACACACTCTCTCTCTCTCTCACACCACGCACTAAAAAACATAAAGTCTAAGAGTATTGCCACAAATGTAAATTTTTTGGGTATATGATTGAACATAGCTTCATAGCTCATCCTGAATTAAGGGGACAAAAAACTACCATCAGGTCAAAGGCCATTAATGGAAACACACTTCATCAAGTTTCTGTGGAGATGATTCCTGATGCACAAAACCAACTAGTAGGTGTTGTTAATGCCATCTGTAGCGTGGAAGAGAAATACAAGATGATGAAAATGAACATGTAGTGGAAGTATCTTTGCCAGAACATGCTTTGGGTATGGATGGGGTTCCTGAATCCACTGCTTTGGTGGCTTCTGATTTTGCTCACAAAACTCTATCGTGGATATACACTGTTTCAATTTCTAGAAGCTGATATCAGGGCAGCTTAGGATGTTTAAGAAGGTGAATAGCAAGTCCAAAAAACCAAAAAATAAAAAGGTAAAGCACATAGAGAGTTAAATTACATGGATCCCAAAGCTGTTTAACATTACTATGGAACATCTTCAACAGGTATATTGGAAAATATTGATGATGGTGCACCACCTAAGCTTAATAATATGAAACATCAGAGAATATTTAAATGTCTTTAACAGGTGGTGAATCTTTGCAAAACTCATCACCTTAGATGTTTTGTTATTTTAGAGCCTTTAATTAATTTATAAAATATTTCTAAAGTTCTTACAAAGATATTTAAATATCATTATATTGTGAATTACAACCCCAAGGTATGGTTTATGTAGAAGATGATAATCGAAGTAATGGTGCTTGTGGACAGCCCCCACTTCCTGCATTGGAGATTTAAATATGTCAAAATTGTGTTCAACTGACTGCAGGCTATGCTTGCTGCCTTTCTATTAATAGAATTATTTCGTGGGCTGATTTGGCCACCGTAAGAACTCATCAACCTTGTCCATGGCTTATTGGCAGTGATTTTAATGTGATTGACTCCCCTTTAGAAAAGAAGGGTGGAAGGTCTCCTTGCTCTACAGCTATGGAACTCATCAAGAAATATATTCAAGCTGCTAGTCTATTTGAGGCACAATTCAATGACAACAAATTTATCTGGTGCAGGGAAAAAAAATTTAAGAGGCTCGGCAGGGTCCTACTCAATCATGATCGGATAGAAACCTTCCAGTTTATTGAAGTTGCAAATTTATGCAGGGCTTGTTCTGACCATTCACCCCTTCTCATTAAAACAGTTGTTTTCCATAAACTTGTGGTCAAACAATTCAGGTTCTTAAATGTATGGACTACTCATCATAATTTTAATCAATTACTGATTGATAATTGGGCTCTTCATGAGAAGATTATTATTTCTTTAAAAAAATTATCAATTTTAGGCTCTTCATAAGAAGACAATTATTGCTTTTAAAAATTGTAACTGCCAGGTATTTGGTGAGATCCATTAAAAAGTATGTTATGCTGGACATTTAGTTGCTGATTTGGAGGTTCAATATGTTTAGGAGCTTGTCCAGAAGGTGGAGGTTTTAAATGCAAAACATTTACTAAATGTGGATATCCGATAGAAAATTGAATTCTATAAACAAAAGACTAATTATCTTAGTTATATTAAAGTTGACAGAAACACCTAATTCTTTCATGTTTGTATAAGACATCGAAAACAGACTAATGCCATTTTGAAGATTAAAGCGGAGGATGGAACTTGGATATATCCATAATAGTAGATTAAAGGAAGTGCAATCAAATTAATTCAGAACCTTTTAATTGTTGATGAGATGGAACTTACACAGTTTAAAACTGATATCATTCCATGTGTTTCTGAGTTAGCACCTAATCATCATCTTAATTCTATACCCTTTGAAGATGAAATTCTTGTAGCTCTCAAGTCTATTGACCCTAGCAAAGTGGCAGGACCTGATGGATTTACATCAAAATTTTATATAGAGCCCTGGGAGATAATAGATGTGTCACAAAGAATGTTGAATTTTATTTATGTTTTGCACTTGTTTATGGATGAAATTACACTTTAAGAATGTATTTTTATGTTTTTCTTGAAGGTACAACATGTATTAGAAGTGGAAAAAAGTGGAGAAGAAATGGAGCAAAATGGAGTGGAGCTATTGAGAATGCAAGTGACCAGCGCCTTGGCACTAGATTTCCTAAGCGTCTACTGACATCTAAGTTTCAGCCAGTGGGCACCAAGGCTCCACTATCCCAGCACCTTGGTGCCAAATTTTTTGCGGCCTAGGCACACCTACTAAAACTGGCAAACTGAAAGCCTGACGCCCAGGCGCCATGACAGTGGTGCATAAAAAATACCTGGGCAGTTTTCAACAGTTCTTCCACACGATGTGAGGAGTTACTCAACATGATAAAGGGGTTCTTTGGTGAAGAAGAATGGGTCATTTAGAGTATTTTGGAAGTATTTAGTAGTGCTTTGTTGTAGGATAGAGGAGGAGAGCATTTGTGAGGGATTTGGAAAGAATTTCATTTAAACTGAGGAGAGACTTGAGGAAAGCAGCAAGGGGATTAGTAGATTCTTGGGGAAGCACTCTCAACATTTTGAAGAAGGGGAAAGTGAAGTATTGTGTACTCTTGTTATTATATTTTTGGAAACAAAATTTTATAGTGGATTTACTTGTTTTAAAAAATGTTTTGTGATGTTTTCTCAATGCATTTTGAGTAATCGTTTTACCATTTTATTGTAATGGTTGAGTAGGTTGTGTTGGAATGCAAAATATTTCAAAAATTGACTTAAATGTGATGAATAACCTTCTAAATATCATTTACATTTTATTTTGGCCAAGTGATTAGTTAAAATGAATTGTGATCCATAATTACTTAGGAGATCCATGATAGAACAACTAGGTTATTCACATTAATCCATAGAGTATGATATAAGTACTTTATAAGGAGATTATAATGTTAGGGATATAGTCTTTGATGAGTTTAATTTGGTGTTTAAGGAATTAAAACCAATTTAACCAAACTTCTTTTTACACTTGAGAGAGGGTAAAGAAGAGAATTGATCCAATTTATCACTATTCAATTTAAAATTGACACTTTACATTTTCTATAATACCTCCTAAACCATTACAAAGTAAAGTAGCTTTAAAATTTGATAATCATCAAACCAATTAGGATAAGTAAGATTTTTGTTGGAGTTAACCCTTAAACTAGATTGCAATTTAGTATGAGTAGTTAGCACAACTTGAAACTAATTTCAATTCCGGACTAAGAACTAAACTTAGTAGGCTAGAACTTCTTTTAAGTTTAATTCCCTCATTCACTATGAGATGGATATTCCAGACTCACAATATAATATTACTAATATGACATGTACACTTGCGTGAGACCCCTGCACTTTAAATTAGGGCGATATATCAAATTTTTGACACTGTTACCGTGATGCGACGGTAGAGTTAACTTGGGAGAATTTTAGTTGAACTATGTAGACCAAGACTTAGAGATTTGTATTCTTATTTTTTGTGTATAATTTCTTATTTGTTTGAAAAAGAAAAAAAATAAAAATATTTTTTTTTGTGTTATTTAGTGTGTTTTTGTGAAACCTGCTAGTTGTGTTTTTAGTAAGTGAACGTATAGCTTAGGATCTACAGGACTTGAAACCTACAACTCAGAACTAGCAAAAATAGTTAGAAGGATTAGAAAATAGAAAAGAACTCACAAACTTGTATAAAAAATGATGAACAATCAACAAATCAATTTAGATGCCCACAAATCAATTAATGATCATTATAACGCTCATGGACCATTAAGGGATTACGCTAATTCTATGACAGATGAAATTCACTTAACTATTCAAACCCCTACCACAGAAGCTAACACATTTGAACACATTTAAACTTAAGCCTACTATCATCCAAATGGTGCAGAACAACCAATTTCGGGGAACCCCGTCTAATGATCCAAATTTACACTTAGCAAGTTCCTTAGAACTTTGCGCTACATTTTGCTATAATGGCGTGTCAAATAATGTTGTTATGCTTAGTCTTTTTTCCTTTTCCTTGAGGGATAAAGCCAAAATATGGTTAACTCATTAGCACCATAATAAATTAGGACATGTGAATTAGCCCAATAATTCCTAGCTAAGTATATTTCACTTTAAGAAATAGTTAAGCTGTAGAATGATATTACTTCATTTTGCTAATACAAAAGTGAGTCAATATACGGGGCTTAAGAACGATTTAAAGAGCTTCGTAGGAGGTACCATATCATGCACTGCCCGATTGGCAAATTATTTAGACTTTACAATGATTTATTTGGATCCCTTAGAAGAAATTATTGATGTTGCTGGTGGTGGATCGCTACTGTCAAAGCCATTTGATGAGGCTTATTCTATGATTGAGAAGATGACCACTAACAAGTTGCAATGACCTTCTGAGAGAGTAAAAGAAAAGTAGCTAGTGTACATGACACAAACGTGCTTTCGATTCTAACTTCTCAATTAGCAGCTATATCTAGGAAACCAGATCAATTTGGACTGAACCAACCTCTAGTACCTCCAGTAATTGAGGAAAATTCATTTAGATAATTGGTTGATGCTAATACTTCATCATTTGAGATTCTAAATGCAATTAACTAAAAACGCTTATTCCAATTTCTATACCCAAGTTGGAAGAACCATCCTAAATTTAACTGGAATAACAACTCTGGTGGGAAACCAACAATGGGGAAATAACCATGCAAATCCTTTAGAAAATTTGAATAGTAAGGATAGTACCAACTATAAACCTAATTATCCTCCAAAATTTAACTCTAACTCACAATTCAAAGAAAAGAAGCTGACTTGGGAGAAATTTGTATTGCAAATGGGGAATCAACTACAAAGCTAAGGTGCAACAATTAGGAACATAAAAAACTAGTTAGGACAGATTGTTAACTCACTTAGCAATCAACCCTAAAGAACTCTTCCTAGTAACACTGAGATTAATCTTAAGGAGAAGAATAGTGAGCATTTTAAAGTTGTTAAGTTAAAGAGTGGAAGAGAATTGGTGGATGTAGTTTGAAAAAATGTTGAAATTGAAAAGAAGAATGTATAACCTAAAAGACCTTTGGAAGATATTTCTAAAGATTTATAAAAATCAGTCTCACCAACTAAGATTAACTTAGAAAAACTACTACCTTCAATTCCTTAAAGACTTCAAAAACAAAAATTAGATCAATAATTTTTGAGATTTTTTGAAGTATTTAAGAAACTAACTATTAATATTCCTTTTGCTAAGGCTCTAGAGCAAATGCCCAGTTATGTAAAATTTATGAAAGAGATTCTTAATAAGAAGTGGAAAATTGAGGATTATGAGACAGTTGTGCTTAGTGAGGAGTGCAACACTATCATTCAGAAGAAGCTTCCTCAGAACCTTAAGGATTCTGGGAGCTTTACTATTTTTTGTGCAATTAGAGAAAGATTTTTTGAAAAAGCTTTATGTGATCTTGAAGCCAACATAAACTTTATGCCGCTATTTATTTTTAAAAGGTTAGGATTAGGAGAGGTGTCTCTTTTCAGTGTAACCCTTCCGCTTGTTGATCAATCGATCATTTATCCTAAAGGGGTTATAGACGATGTTTTAGTTAGGGTGCACAAATTTATCTTCCATATTGATTTCATTGTTTTAGATACGGAGGAAGATAAGGAAATTCCCATAATATTAAGTAGACTCTCCTATCCACTGGACGAGCAATGATAGATGTATAAAAAGGTGAATTAACTATGAGGGTAAATGATCAGGAGATTACATTTAATGTATTAAAATATATGAAGTATTCTTCTGAAGGAAATGAAGATGTACTTTTTTCATATGAATTTGATTGATAATTTGTGTAGTAGCTATTTTAGAGAGAACTGTGAAGTCAAAATAGTAGAGCCAGAATTGAATGACGAAAACAAAAAAACACAGTAGACTTTGTGAATGAATCTGCTCTACTGGTAGAAGAGAATTCAAAAATTGTTTAGGGGAGGTTTGAGATTTAAGATAAATAGAAAATAGTAAACTTCTTATTCCTCCTATTAAGGAACCACCTGAACTTAAGATAAAGGTGCTTCCCACATACCTAAAGTATACTTAATTAGGGGAGTCATCTACATTACAATTATCATATCCTCAGATTTGACTCACTCTCATAAGAGGAGAAATTAATGTATATTTTGAGGAATTATAAGAAAGCTTTGGGATGGACCTTAGTAGATATAAGGAGGATTAGTCCCTGAATATGTATGCATAGGATTCTGATGGAAGATAAATATAAACCCTGAGCAGATCCTTAAAGGAAATTAAACCCAATTATTAAATAAGTAGTTAAAAAAGAAATATTAAAATGACTTGATGTAGGTATTATCTATCCTATATCAGATAGAGCTTGATTTAGCCTTATTCACTGTGTTCCTAAGAAAGGAGGACTGATAGTGTCTGTAAATGAACAAAATGAATTAATTCTCACTAAGCATGTCACTAGGTGGCGTATATGTATAGATTATAGGAAATTATATTCTGGCACTACGAAAAATCACTTTCCTTTACTTTTTTTGGATTAGATGTTGGATAGGGTTGCTAGTCATCCATATTTTTGCTTTTTAGATGGATATTTAGGGTATCATCAGATACCCATTGCTCCTGAGGATCAAGATAAGATAACATTCACAAGTCATTGTGAGACTTTTTCTTTTTGAAGAATGCCCTTTGGGTTATGTAACGAACCTGTTAAGTTTCAGCAGTGTATGATGTCTATTTTTTGCAATCAAATTAAGAAAGGAGTAGAAGTTTTTATGAATGATTTTTCATCATTTGACTCTTCATTTGACCCTTGCTTAGACCATTTGGCAAAGGTCTTGAAATGCAGTGAAGAGACTAACCTTATTTTCAATTGGGAGAAGTGTCAATTTATGGTGTCTAAAGGTATTGTGTTAGGACATAAAATATCTAAAAAATTCATGAAAGTGAACCAAACAAATGTTCAAGTTATTGAAAAACTGCCTCCAACTACTATTGTGAGGGGAGTTAGAAGTTTTCTGGGACATGCCAAATTCTATAAGCGATATATTAAGGATTTCTCTAAAATCGCCAAACCTCTATGACATCTCTTAGAAAAGGACACACAAGTTAATTTTGACTCTGAATGCTTAAATGGCTTTAATATCCTGAAAGAGAAGTTATTCTATGCTCCTATCATTGTTTCATCTGATTAGGGGAAACCATATTACTTAATGTGCGATGCAAGTGATTATGCTATCTGGGTAGTATTAAAAAAACAAAATAATAAAATGTTTAGAGTTATATACTATGTTAGTAAGACTTTGAATGAAGCTCAACTTAATCATAAAACTATTGAGAAGGAGCCAATGACCATATTATAGGATTTTGATAAATTTAGGCTCTATTTGATTGGAACAAAGTTTAATGTTCATACAAACCAATCTGTTATTAGATATTTTATGTCAAAAAAAGATGCAAAGCTGAGATTGATTAAATGAGTCCTTTTGATGCATTAATTTGATATCAAAATAGTGGATAGAAAGGGTACTGAGAACTAAGTAGTGGACAATTTATGAAGACTGGATTAGGGGAATTCATGTAATTATGAAGATGAGATTAATGTAAATTTTCCTGATGAGTAGCTGTTTGTTATTATTGAATGACATATTTCGTGGCATGCCGACATAATAAATTTTATAGTTAGTGATATTATGTCTTATGGTCTGACATACCATCAATGAAAGAAATTCATCCATGATGCCAGATATTACTTTTGGGATGACCCATATCTTAAAAGAAAAAATAAGGGCGTGTAGCTGTAGAAGAAACCCTCAAAATTATTAAGAAATGTCATGATTCTGAATTTAAGGGACATTTTGGAGTTGATGGAACTTCTTTTAAGATTTTGTAATCAAGATTTTATTAGTCTACTTTATTTAGAGATGTGAATGAATATATTAAAACTTGTAATAGATTCCAGAAAGGAGACAAAATTTATAAGCATGATAAAATGCCCATAAATTTTACTTTGGAGATCTAAATTTTTGATATTTAGGTTTTAGACTTTATGGGTCCCTGTGTACCATCATTAGAGAATTTATATATTTTTATAGTTGTGGACTATGTCTCAAAATGGATCGAGGCATCGACTCTTCCAAATCGGATGCTCGAAGTATAACTAAAATCTTAAAGGAGAATATATTTAGCAGGTTCAGTATGCCTAAAGTGATCAATAGTGATGGAGGGAGCCACTTCAGGAATATAAAAATTGAGACATTACTTACTATGAAATTAAACATAGGATTGCCACAACATATCATCCTGAAACGAGCGATTAAACAAAAATATCTAACAGAGAAATCAAAAGGATGCTAAAAAAAATAGTTAATCCTAATAGAAAGGATTGATCTTCAAGATTGGATGATGCATTATGGGCTTATAGGATTGCACTATTAATCCTAATAAAAAAGATTGACCTTTAATATTAGATGATGCATTATAGGCTTATAGGACTTCTTATACCTATAGAAATGTATCCATATTGGGTCACATTTGACAAAGCTTGTCACTTACCAGTGGAATTAGAAAATAAAGCTTATTGGATTATTGAGAAGATTACTACAGTTAAATGAACTCGATGAGATTAGACAGGAATCTTATAAAATGGCAAAAATTGAAAGAGAAAAAGAAAAAGTAGCAAGATCAAAAAATTCTTAGGAATGATTTTGAACATGGGTAGGAGATTTTACTGTATAATACAATAACAACAACAACAAAGCCTTAATCCCACTACGTGGGGTCGGCCATATGAATAACTCCCATTGCGTCCTATTTAGTGTCATATTTTCATTTAGTTCTAGTAAATTAAGATCATTTTTTAGACAATAAGCCCAAGTCATCCTAGGTCTACCTCTGTCTTTCTTATCACGAGTCGAATCTAAAACATCTACTCTCCTAATCGGATCATCAGATGGTGGATGTTTAATGTGACCAAACCATCAAAGACAACTTTCTCTAATTTTTTCCGTCACAGGAGCTACACCAACCCTATCACGGATATATTCATTTTGCATTTTGTATCTAAGTGTAAAGCCACTCATCTTAATCATTCTCATCTCGACAACACTTAACTTATTATTATGCTTCTCTTTTAAAGGCCAACATGATCATTCTCATCTCGGCAACACTTAACTTATTATTATGTTTCTCTTTTAAAGGCCAACATTCGTCATTCTCATCTTGGCAACACTTAACTTATTATTATGCTTCTCTTTTAAAGATCAACATTCAACGCATTCTCATCTCGGCAATACTTAACTTACTATTATGCTTCTCTTTTAAAGGCCAACATTCAGCGATTCTCATCTTGAAGGCCAACATTCAGCACCATAAAGCATTGCAGGTCTCACCACCGTCTTATAAAATTTTCCTATTAGTCTAAGCGGTACTTTTCTATCACACAAAAGACCCGAAGCATTCCTCCACTTCAACCAAGCAACTTGAATTCTACTATTAACATCCTCATCTATATCACCATCGCTTTGAAAAACATACCCAAGATATCTAAAAAACCAACTTGAATTCTACTATTAACATCCCCATCTATATCACCATGGCTTTGAACAACGGACCCAAGATATCTAAATCATTCACACTTTTAATAATTTGATCACCGAACAACAGACCCAAGATATCTAAATCGTTCACACTTTTTAATAATTTGATCACCCAAAGTCACACCTTCTGTCACTAGAGCTACTAACCAACTTGAATTCTACTATTAACATCCCCATCTATATCACCATGGCTTTGAACAACGGACCCAAGATATCTAAATCATTCACACTTTTTAATAATTTGATCATCACCATCGCTTTGAACAACAGACCCAAGATATCTAAATCGTTCACACTTTTTAATAATTTGATCACCCAAAGTCACACCTTCTGTCACTAGAGCTATTATTACAACTAATTACATTCCATGTATTCAGTTTTAGTTCTACTTAAACGAAGGCCTTTAGACTCCAATGTACACATTCCATGTATTCAGTTTTAGTTCTACTCAAATGAAGGCCTTTAGACTCAATGTAGACCTCCGTATTCAGTTTTAGTTCTACTTAAATGAAGGCCTTTAGACTCCAATGTAGACCTCCATAATTTATGTTTTCCCTAGGTTTTTTCTCTCGTTTTATCCATGAGAAGGATATCATCAGCAAAACCAAGGTACATCCTCCTGTAGATGTCCAATAAGACCATCCATAACTAAAGAAAAAAGATATGGGCTTAAAGCCGATCCCTGATGTAATCCAATAGAAATAGGAAATTATTTGGTCAATCCTCCTTCAGTTTGAACACAAGTAACAACTCTAGTTTACATATCTTTAATGACTTGAATATAAGTCATATCAACACCTTTCTTCTCAAGAACTCTCCAAAGGATATCTCATGAAATCTTATCGTAAGCTTTTTCTAAATCAATAAAAATCAAATGTAGATTCTCTTTATTATCTCTGAACTTCTCCATCAAACCTCACAATAAATGTATAGCTTCCATAGTAGACCTACCTGGCATAAATCCAAATTGATTATGAGAAATCTTTGTAACGCATCTTAACCCATGTTCAATTACCCTCTCCCATAATTTTAAAGTATGACACATCAACTTAAATCCTCTATAATTTGTACACTCTTGTGCATCCCCTTTATTCTTAAAAATGGGGACCAAACTACTCTTCTTCCACTCCTCAGGCATCTTTTTAGTTTTAAAAATAATATTAAAAAGTTTAGTAAGCCAATAAACACCCAAATCTCCTAAATATTTTCACACTTCAATTGGATATCATCAGGTCCTATAGACTTTCCACCCTTGGTTTACTTTAAAGCCTCCTCAATTTCATTTTTACTAATGCGACGATAAAAATGAAACGTTTCATTATTATTCACGATATTAAGATCACTAAGGTCGGTCATATTTTTAGTTCATTAAAAAGTTTATCAAAATAACTCACCCACCTATGTTAAATATCTTTTTCTAAGAAAAATACTTTTTGATTTAAATCTTTAATACACTTTACTTGAGTTAAATCTTTACTTTTCTTCTCTCTTTGATTGACCGGTTTATACATATATTTTTCACCCTCCTTAGTATCTAATTTATTATAAAGAAGATTAAGAGCATATGTTTTAGCTTCACAGATTGTTCTTTTAGACTCCCTGCGGGTCGTTTGATATTTTTCCCAGTTCTCTAAGCTTTTACATTTAAACAAATTTTTATAACATAAGTTCTTATATTTTATCTTTTCTTACACATTATTATTTCACAACCAATTATTTTTATTTATAAAAACTTTTTCTTTTGATTCTCCAAGCACATCTTTTGCTACTAGTTTAATAGAGTTTGTTACTTTATCCCACATAACATTTGCTTGTTCATGAACATTCCAAATTTTGAAATTTTGAATTTTACTCATAAAAATAATTTTATTTGTGTCTTTTAGGTTCCACCGTCTAATTCTACGATGATGAGTCCTAGTATTCTTTATTTTACAACTCTTCATCTTAAAATCTAAAGTTAATAAAAATGTTTGTGTGTATTTATATTATCACTTGGAATGACCTTACAATCTTTACAATCTCGACGATCTCTTCTTCTCATAAGAAAATAATCATATTGTGTTTTATTAGATCCACTCTTATAAGTAATAAGATGCTCATCTCTTTTCTTGAATAAAGTACTAGTAACAACAAAATCATATACAAAAGAAAAATCTAAAATAGCTCTACATTCTTCATTAGTTACTCCAAAATCATAGCCACCATGAGTATTTCTGATGTCTTCTACCACTCTACCGACATGTCCATTTAAATCTCCTCTAATAAAAAATTTTTCTTCAAGAGATATCATTTGTATTAAGTCTTCTAAGTCCAAAATTTATCTTTATACCCTGTTCTTTGGTATCATTTGTATTAAGTCTTCTAAGTCATTCCAAAATTTATCTTTAGACCTTGTATCTAACCTACTTGAGAAACATAAGCACTTATAATATTAAGAATCTTAGTATCAATGATAATCTTAAGAGCTATAATTCTATCACCAACTCTATTAATTTTTACAACATTATCTTTCAAACTCTTATCAATAATTACATCTACACCATTTCTAGCACAACACTTACCAGAATACCAAAGTTTAAAACCTAAATTATCAATCTCCTTAGCCTTTTCTCCAACCCATTTAGTTTCTTGAATACATAAGATATTAATTTTCCTATGAATCATAACATAAACTAATTCCATTAATTTACCATTGAGAGTACATATATTCCATGATCTTATTCTAATATTAGTTTCATTAGTTTTATGGACTAACTTTTTTACTCGCATTCATCTGTAATGTTGGAACCCTTGCTTATTTGACACTACACTTGGGCGTCAGTGTAGCAGCCCTTACACACTTTTCATTGTATACAATGCGTCGCATCTAAGGGATGCCCTAACACTTACACAATGATCAAAAGGATTAATGTAATGATGTTTTTTTGATAAGTGTTACGTTGACTGTCGACTACCTAACACAACCCTCTACTTTTCCCATTCGGGCTTGAGAATACATGATTGAAATTATTTCCTAGAAAACTTAAGTCCATGTGCTTAGGACAGTTATTAGAAGGAGAATATGTTGGAGATGAGGAATTGGAGAAGGGAGATTTGATGAGAAGGGGATGAGTCATCGTTATTTATCTTTAGCATATGATAGCATGTGTGTGTGTGGGGAGGATAAAAAATTGCAAATTAAGAAACCAGAACCAAATCTGGATTGGATACTTAGGCTTCAGTGCCCCTAGCACCAATGTACTAGAAGTAGACTAGGCGCCTAGGCGCCAGTAAAAACGGGCGCCAAGGCACCACACCTTAGGATAAGTAGTGCCTTGGTGCTACTTTTGCGACGTCTAGGCGCCGCTCCCACCTGATTAATAAAAAAGTGTAAACTGAACCAGTGTAGGTCTTTTCGTAAAACCTCTTCCCCGACTCTTCTTTAGTGTTTGAGAGGCAATGCTTAGGGCTTCCCTTTTCCTTCCATTTTTGCTCAATACTTGAAGCTTTGCTGAGTGGAAATCACTTCAATAAGTTAAAATCCGTTCCCTAAGCTTGTTTTTCCAATTATCTGGGATTTCATTGGAGGAGAAGGTGGAAGCTGAGAAATTTTGAGGAGAATTTGATTTAGCCCATAACTAGCATATTTTTCACATCCACATCATTTCTTAGCATCATTCCTTTGCATTTTCATTGTTGTTACTTATCTATGTATCCCAAAAGGAAAGGTGGAAAATCTAAATCAACTTCGCACGACATAAAGAAGTTCGTAAGCTCCAAAGCTCAGGAGCGTTGCAACGACTTCTTAGTGTTTAAGAAGTTGATTGCAGAGAGCAGATTCATTAGCCCCAGGGTTAGGTGGAAAGTATGTTGTTAGATGAGAATGAGAGGAATTTTGCTATACTACGGCTGTAGCAGTGATATCTATAGTCAGGGAATTCTATGCTAACTTCCTTGAGGCCTCTGATGATTCAGTATTTGTGAGAGAGAAGCAGGTCGTTATCTCCCCTTCATGCATTAATGCATTATTCTCATTGGGAGATGTCCTTAGGAGTTTTTACTCCAGCTTCGCCCCTTCTGATTCTAAATTGAATGAGATCCTTAGATTCCTGACAAATGGAGAAGGGGGTTGGAAGGTGAGGAATGATCATAAGATGAACTTATCTCATCTAAACTGAATGCACCTTCCAAAGCTTGACACTACTTCATTTTGGCCAAGCTCCTACCTTCCACCAATTTGAGTGAGGTAACGAGAGAGAGAGCTGCTCTCCATTATTGCATCTAAACCATAAAATTGATAGATATAAGGCCCAGATTTATCACTCCATCATCAATACTACAAAAGGAGGACCCACTTTAGGGCTAGGACATCCTTCCACTATTTTTGCCCTTTGTCAATAGTCTGGTGTTACTTTTGAGGGATGGGAGGAGCTAATTCATCTATTAAAGCCAATCTCTAGTGCTAAAATTGGATTATATAGGAGGCATGCATATTTTAGGAAAGGATTAGATATAGCAAAGCCTTGTTCTTCTAATTCTTTCCATCCATGTCTTACTACTTTGAAAGGTGCATTTGAACAACAATTGAAAAGGATAGAGAATGATACTGTAAGTTTACTTGGCAAGGTGTATAGATTAGCCAAGCAGTGTTCACACTTGGATTGATAGTATAAAAGTTAATTTGATCATCATGCCAAGCTCCAAGTTGCTGAAGTGGAGATGTATAAGAAAAATTAGTGAATTGGTGGAGATAATTTGATTGAGTTTCTTGTATGTCCACCATATTAGATTCACGAGCATACCAAGCAATCTATGGAAGTGGAAGTAAAAGAAGAGGATGATGAGGATGATGAGGAGGATGATGAGGATGATGATGATGAGGATGATGAGGATGATGAGTTATTATTTTTATTTTCTATTATGTGGTTGTACTAGACATTATTTTTTTTTGCTATGTGCTGGACTATAATTTTACTTGTTGCAGTTGCTGTTGTAGTCTCTTCATTATAATATTGTTGTGGACTAGTTTATATATATATGTGCTGTAATTTCATACTTTCTTTGGTGTAATTTCATTTTAATCTTGTCTAGATGTGATTTACTTGCTACTGCATATATGTTTGTCTTGTTTATACCAGTCAATTTTGTTGATAGACACATATGGTAGAAGGCATTTCTATGTTATTTTCTCCCTGCTTATATTCATCTTTTACATTGTTTAATATGCTGAAAGTTAAGTATGCGGGGGAAGAAAAATCTTTTAAAGGCTTAAACATATTTGTCCTTAGTAGCCAATATCTATATTGTTACGTTTTAAAAGGATTTGAGGTATGTGGTGTTAACTTGAAATTACCACAATTCTGAAAAAGAAAAGACGTAGTATCTTTTATTTTAAATTTTATGTAAATGAGACTAAACTAGTGTTAAGTTAACTTGTAGTTTAACAATAGAAAAATGGTTTCACTGTTCATTTTTGACAAGAGTAATATATTTGTAAAACTAGGACGTAGTATCTTTTATTTTAAATTCTATGTAAATGAGACTAAACTAGTGTTAAGTTAACTTGTAGTTTAACAATAGAAAAATGGTTTCACTGTTCATTTTTGACAAGAGTAATATATTTGTAAAACTAGGTATCCTTAGATATTCACTTTATAAGAATTGAGCTTCTCTTAAAATTATATTTTCAAAAGTTTGAAAGTAGAGGAATATGGAATTTCTTACTTTAAGAAAATGATTGTGGGATATTCACTTTATAAGAATTGAGCTTCTCTTAAAATTATATTTTCAAAAGTTTGAAAGTAGAGGAATATGGAATTTCTTACTTTAAGAAAATGGTTGTGGAATTCAAAACTATTAAAAGCCTGTCTAGATATAGTAATTCTCCTAAAATTAGGCTAAGGATTGAAATAGACATTCTAAAGCAAGAAAGATAATGATTAACAAAAAATATTGAGTGGGAAATGATACACCAAAAATATATGCATTTTTAGACCCATATTTTATACTTATTTTTGGTGATATTGCATAAAAATATATGCATTTTAGACCCATATTTTATACTCATTTTTGGTGATATTGCACTTTAATGAAAGGTATTTTCTATGTTTCATGCAGGTTGTTGATTTTTAGGACTTGGAGCAAAAAGAAAGCAAAAAGAATTGAATTTGCAGCAAAAATGGAGAAGTTAAAAATTTGTTCAGCGCCGACAGTGCCAGACTGGGCGCCGACAACGCCATTTGACAGACTTGGGATTTAATTACGGGCCTCTGGAGCCGACAACGCCAGGATGGGCGCCGACGACACCACTGTCGGTAGAAGCCCTATTTCTAGAAGATTTGACTAATTTGGAAGCTTTTTTAAGAGTTTTTGGATGCACCTATTGGAGAACCAACTCAGGCTCTATTTAGGGCCGAAATTCGATCAAAACCCCCCCTTTACACCATTTCAAATTCCTCTACTCATTTCAATTTTCCTCTTCACACACCTACATTCCACGTCATTCTACACTATTATTTAGTTATTATTTTTATAGTTTTGAGTTTTTGTGGTGAGTTTAAGTGTGAAGTCTTCTCTAAGAAGTGTTTGAGAGGAAGAAAAGTGAGGGATTTCTTCTTCTTACATTTCTTAAGAGAGGCTACAAAATATTTGTTTTGAGAAAGAGTTTCAGATAAGTGTTGTTTGTTTATTATTATTGTATGAACTTTATTTTATATATGAAATTTGTGTTTTGTTGTATCTTTCTCATGAAGTATGAGTAGATTCTTTTATATTTCTCCCTACTCTGAGATATGGTGAAATGAAGAGATAATGTAGATGTGTTAATGTTAAAATTTAAAATAAATTGTGATGGTTTTTTCAACTCCGCTCTTAATTTACTTTTCGATATGGCCAATTGAATTTTTAAAATATGTTATAAAACATATGATCCGAGAAATAGAGTATGAGTTCTACAACAGAGTGAGAATCACATTTAAGTCCATGAAAGAGTATTTCGTTCATGAAATTAAGTGCCAATAAATAGGGAAATATACTTTGTTGGGTGTAGAATTGGAGATTTCTTGGGCGACATACTAAAAATCTCTAATTCGATCTTAGTGTTTAAAAACTAAAGCAAGAGTTAGCCTTCAGGGTAAAGGAAGTGGAAGATCAGGAGTGAGAGTCAGTATCCTCCTAGCCGAGCCACGGATTTAGAGACTAAACCTAATATTAACCAATGATTTTCTATAACACTGAATCAGGGTAGAGTATTAAAATTTCTCCTATTTGGTACAATACATATCTAAATCATTTATTTCATCTCATTTCACCAAAAACTCATTGTAGTAGGAAAGATATTTTTCATATTAGAAAACTTCATCACATAAACATAGTTTAGTAGTTATTAATTTTAAACCCTTCTTTTAAATTCTGCTAGTAGTAAATAATTTAGCTTTGATAGTATCTTAAACATTCAAAATTAGTGATAGTAATTTCGATTGATTTCTGTGAATTTCCTAGTTAATTTACCATTTCAAATTTAAACTTCCTCGTGGGATTGATATTTGAGACTTAAAAAAAAAGCCTTATATTACTTGATAATGATACGTATACTTGCGTAGAATCCGAACTTTAAGTGTTTAACGTTATTATTCATAAAATACCACACAAGTTTTTGGCATCGTTGAAAGCAGAATCAACTTTATAAATTTTACACAACTATATTTTTCAGGATTAAGTTTTTGGCGCCGTTGCCGAGGAAGGTAACGGTAAATTAAATATTTAGAGATAAAAATATACAAAATACAAAATATCAAAAAAGTATAAAATCAAAAATCTAAAAATATATATAACTATATATGTAAGAGTATTTTTAAGAAAATTTTCATTATTTATTATATTTGTTTATGTGAAATATTAGATCTAAAAGTTTAGTAACTTACGATTCAGAATTAGAACGTACATTTAGAAAAATTTGAAAACAACAAAAAAAAAATTAAAATTTTGAACAAAAAAGCGAATAACTTATATAATCAAATAAATGAAAATTGACGAAGACATTAAAAGATTATGTTAATTCGACAGCAGATGAACTTCATTTAACTATTCAAAATTCTGATGTTGCTGCTAATTCATTTGAGCTTAAACCTGCTATTATCCAAATGGTACAAAATAATTAGTCTGGAGGAACACTTATTGAAGATCCTAACTTAAATCTTGCTAGTTTTCTTGAGATTTGAGCTACTTTTAAATATGACGGACTGTCTAATGATGCTGTTAGACTTAGACTTTTTCCTTTTTCATTAAGGGATAAAGCCAAAGCTTGGTTAAACTCGTTAGCACCTGGATCTATCAGAACTTGGGGAGAACTATCACAAAAATTCTTGGCTAAATATTTTTCACCCTAAAAAACTGCTAAGCTTAGAAACGATATTACATCTTTTTATCAGTTTGAAGGGGAATCAATATATGAAGCCTGAGAAAGATTTAAGGATCTCCTTAGAAAATGTCCACACCATGTTTTACCGGATTGGTTAATAATTCAAACTTTTTACAATGGATTAGTAGGATCACTTAGATCTATTATATATGCTGCTGCAGGTGGGTCTTTAACGTCAAAACCTTTTAATGAAGCCTACTCTTTAATAGAAGAAATAACTACTAATAATTTTCAATGACCCTCTGATCGGGTAAATCCTAAGAGAGTAGAATCTGATGCAATGTCTATTTTAACATCTTAAATTGCTGTTATATCGAAAAAGATTGATCAAATTAGAGTGAAATATTCTCAAATACCACCAGTATTAGAGTAAAATTCACTAGGAAAGATAATTGATACTCAATCATCTTATGAAACTTTAAATGTTATTAATAATCGAAATAACAATCTTTATTCTAACTGTTATAATCCTGGATGAAAAAATCACCCTAATTTTAGTTGGAATAATTATAACAATTCAATGAACCTCTTAGGAAATTTAAATAACCAAGGAAATCCTAATTATCGACCTTACTATCCTCCTGGATTTAACTCTAACCCTAACCCACAAGTTAAGGAAAAAAAGTTAATGATGAAAGAGGTAATGTTGAATATGGGAAATCAAATATAAAATCAAGGGGTTGCCATTAGAAATATTGTAAATTAATTAGGACATATTGCTACTGTACTTAGTAACAGATCTTCAGGAAATCTTCCGAGTACTGTAGAAGTTAATCCCAAAGATCAAAATAAGGAACAAATTAAAGCAATTCAATTACGAAGTGGAAAAGAAGTTGAAACAATAATCCAAAGAGAAACAGAAGTTGATTCGGAGAAGGAAGAGATGGAAAGTGACCATAATAAAAATGAGCAAACATAAGTTCCTTTAGAAAAACCATTACCTCCGTTTCCTCAACAACTAAAACAGAGGAATAAAGACAAATAATTATAAAATTTTTAGAAATCCTTAAAAAGTTTACGATAAACATTCTTTTCATTGAAATTTTGGAACAAATGCAAAGTTATGTGAAATTTATGAAAAATATACTAAATAAGAAAAGAAAGTTTGCAGATCATAAGACTGTTGCACTTAGTGAAGAGTGGAGCCCTATTATCCAGAAAAAGCTTCCTAAGAAGTTAAAAGATCTTGGTAGTTTTACTATACCTTGTGCGTAAAAAGTTTTATGGAAAAGCTTTATGTGATTTAGGAGCAAATATCAATCTTATGCCTTTATCAATTTTTAAACATTTAGGTTTAGGAGAGATTTCCCCTACTACTGTAACTCTTCAGTTAGTTGATCGATCAATCATGTATCCTAAAGAAGTTATAGAAGATGTATTTGTAAAAGTGGATACATTTGTTTTACCTGTAGACTTTATAGTATTAGATATGAAGGAAGATAAAGAGATTACTATTATTTTGAGGAGAACATTTCTTGCAATAGGGAGAGTTGTGATAGATGTACAAAAAAGAGAATTAATAATGAGAGTTAGTGATCAAGAAGTAAAATTTAATATTGCAAAAGCTATGAAATATCCTACAATAGAAAAAGACAATGAATGCTTTAGGCTGGAAGTTACTGATATCTAAGTAATGAGCAATTTAAGAAAGAATTTGAAGAAAAATTAAGGTAAGAAGAATTTAGTGAAAATGAGGATGAAATAAAAGAAGAAAATTTAGATTATATTCAGGACAAATTTCAAACATTAGTTTGTTGGAAAATGATAATAAGAATCTTATTCCTTCAAGTATTAAACCACCTGAACTTGAACTGAAAGTATTACCTGCTCATTTAAAATATATATTTTTAGGAGATCCATCTACATTACCTGTTATTCTATCTTCAGAGTTAACTGAAATTTAAGAACAACAATTAATAGAAATGTTAAAAAGATATAAAAAGGATTTGGATGGACTTTAGCAGATATTAAAGGAATTAGTCCTTCAATTTATATGCACAGAATTTTTTTAGATGAACAATATGAACCTAAAGCTCATTCTCAGAGGAGATTAAACCCAATCATGAAAGAAATTGTAAAAAAAAAATTTAAAACAATTAGTTGTTGGAATTATATATCTTATTTCAGACAGCGCTTGGGTAAGCCCAATTCACTGTGATCCAGAGAAAGGAGGAGTGACCGTTGAAGTAAATAAAAAAATAAATTAAGTCAAATAAGACAAATTACTGGTTGGCAAATTTGTATATATTATAGAAAATTAAACTTGGCCACCAGGAAAGATCACTTTCCTTTACCCTTTCTAGATCAAATGTTGGATAGATTGACTGGAAATAAATATTACTATTTTTTAGTTGGATATACCATTTATCATAAAATTTCAATTGCTCACGAAGATCAGGATAAGACAACATTTATAAGCCCTTATGGAACATTTGTTTTTTGTAGAATGTCTTTTGGACTATGCAATGCTCCGCAACATTTCAAAGATGTATGATGTCAATATTTAGTAATTTGATTGAGCATGAAATGAAAGTATTTATGGATGATTTCTCTACAACATTTTAAATTCCAATTGCTCCTGAAGATCAAGATAAGACAACATTTAGAAGCCATTATGGAACAGTTTTTTTTCGTAGAGTGCATTTTGGACTATGCAATGCACTGCAACATTTCAAAGATGTATGATGTCAATATTTAGTAATTTGATTGAGCATGGAATGGAAGTATTTATGGATAATTTTTCCATATTCGAGACTTCATTTGAATTATGCTTAAATAATTTTAAAAAAAATCTAGAATTATGTGAAAAAATTAACCTAAACTAAATTAGAAAAAATGTCAATTTATGGTTGCAAGTGGAATTGTACTTGGCATAAAATTTCTGAAAATGACATGAAAGTAGATCCTGCAAAAATTCAAGTTATTGAAAAATTACCACTACCGACTACGGTCAGAGGGGTAAGAAGTTTTCTAGGACATGCTGGTTTCTACAGGTGTTATATAAAACATTTTTCAAAAATAACTAAGTCATTATGCCAACTTTTAAAAAGAAATACAAAATTTGATTTTAATAAGGAATGCATAAAAGCATTTGAATTATTGAAAGAAAAACTAATCACTGCACCTATAATAGTACCACCTGATTGGGAAAAACCATTTGAAATAATGTGCGATACTAGTGATTATGCTATTGGAGCTGTTTTAAGACAAAGGCACAATAAAGTTTTTAAAGTAATATATTATGCTAGTAAAACTCTGAATGATACTCAAATTAACTACACTACTACTGAAAGAGAGTTATTAGCTATTGTCCATGCCTTTGATAAATTCAATCCTTACTTAATTGAAACTAAATGTATAGTGCATACAGATCATTCTGCTATTAAATACTTAATGCAAAAGAAAGATGCTAAACCAAGGTTAATTAGATGGATACTTCTATTGCAAGAGTTTGATTTTTCTGTAGTTGATAGAAAAGAAAATGACAATCAAATAACTGATCATTTGTCTAGACTAGAAAAAGAAACATTAATTAATTTTGCAAATAAAATTTTAGAAATTTTTCCTGATGAACAATTATATAGTATTTATGAAATAGATACACCGTGGTATGCCAATATAGTAAATTATATTGTAAGTGATATTCTACCACCAAATATTAAGAATTAACAATTAAAGAAATTTATATATGATTCAAAATTCTATTTTTTGGATGACTCATATTTATATAAACAATGTAAAGATCTAATTATTAGAAGGTGTGTGTCTTACGAAGAAACTCAACAAATAATTAAAAAATATTATGATTCTGAATTTAGAGGACATTTTGGAACAAATAGAACTGCTTATAAAATTTTGCAAGCTGGATTTTATTGGCCTACTCTTTTTAGAGATGTTAATGAATATATTAAAACATGCGATCGATGTCAGCGAGTAGAAAATATTTCTAGAAGAAACGAAATATCTCTAAATTACACATTGGAAGTTAAAATTTTTGATGTGTGGAGATTAGATTTTATGGGACCATTTATGACTTCATTTAGAAAATTATATATATTAATTATTGAAGCTGTTGTTGTACCTAAATGTGATGCTCAGAGTGTTTCTAAATTTTTAAATAAAAACGTTTTTACAATATATGAAATGCCGAGATAATTATTACAGATGGAGGATCCCATTTTAGAAATAAGAGAATCGAGAAATTGATAAAGAAATATGATATTATGTATAGATTATCTACTGCTTATCATCCTCAGACTAGCGGTATAGCAGAAATATCGAATCGTGAAATAAAATGAATTTTAAAAAAAATTGTAAATTCTTATAAATTGGATAGGTCTACTAGCTTAGATACTACATTATGGGCATACATAACTGTTTATAATACTCCAATAGGAATGTCCCCATACAAACTTATTTTTGAAAAAACATGTCACTTATCAGTATAATTGGAGCATAAATCATTTTGGACTATTAAGGAATTTAATTTTAATCTAAAAGATGCTGGTGAGAAAAGATTATTGCAACTCAATGAACTTGAGGAGATTAGAAATGAAGCATATGATAATGCAAAAATCTATAAAGAGAATGAAAATATGACATGATTAGAAGATTATTAATAAAAAGTTTGAACTTAGACAAGAAGTTTTATTATATAATACAAGATTGATATTATTTCCAAAAAAACTGAAATCCAGATAGTTATGACCATTTAAAGTGATTAAAGTCTATCATTATGGAACTATTGTTATTAAGGATCCTAAAACTGAAAAGATATTTAAAGTTAATGGACATCGATTGAAACATTATTATGAAAGACACATACCCCAATTTAAAGAAGTTTTAATGTTAAGTCAATCCAACTAAAAAAATGGTATGTCGGGCTGACGATGTTAAACCAAGCGCTTTGTGGGAGGCAACCCATATATGAATCTATATATCTATATATTATTATTTTGTTAATAAATATGTTTATGTATTAGGAAATAATAGCATTTTTAAGTCTTACACAATTTTATATATCTTAAATTAAGACAAATATTGGTATTAGAGGAAAATTTGGAATCAAATTGAACAAAAAAATTTCAGACGCGAATTTGGCCTCTGACGCCCGACTAAAGGACCATGGCGCTGACAACACCATTGGGAGCGCCGACGGCGTCCTGAGCATTTTTCACGTGCTGAACACTTTTGGCGAACTTTAGCGGGATTTTGCTCCACAATAACCTCCGAGAGGTGTTTTTAAAGTCCTAAAAACTGACTTGGACGTCCAAGAACTTCCTAATTTTGAATTTCTTGGCTTCCAATTCCAGAAATACTTCAAGGTATGGAGTTTTTAATAGAAGAAAGTTTATTAGTTTTGATGCGCAGAGATTATACAACAAAGTCATCACGAAGAAGAGACTTATCAAAGAGAGAGACTTTATCAATCATGGAGTTAGTAATCCAAGTTCACAGATCGAGAAAATCATTGTACAGAAGCGTTGGGAAGTTCTGTGCTACACTATCGCTGCAGTTTTAGTACCCATAGTAAGAGTTTTATGCTAACTTACATGGAATTACCCAAGGAGTTGTCTTCGTTCGAGGTAAGGTTGTACCATTTACTCCAGCTCGGATTAATGATTTGTATATGATAGAACACGTTCCAATCTGTCATTATACAAATTTTATCCCGATGAAAGATATGATGCAAGAAGTATATAATTTTCTGACGGATGAGCATGATAATTCGGAAATTAGAGATGAGGGATACGTTAGTTTCACTGCTTCACTGCTTAATCCAATTTCAAAACAATGGCATTTCTTCATATATGCAAAACTACTACCTACCATGAAGATTAGTAGAGTTACAAAGGAAAGTGCCATTTTAAACTATTGCATTCAAATGGAAAAACCCATTGATGTGGGGTCTATTATTTTCAAATCGGTATTATCATGAATGGGCCAATATATGGACTTGGGCATCCTTCTACAATTTTCCTACTTTGAAGTCAATCTCAACTTCCATATGAAAGTTGGGAAAAAGTTTTACTACCTTGGGAGATATTGATGAAAATTACATAGGAAATGGAAATGAAGCATTAGATTGTATTTTGGATCATTCATCACATGCTTCAATACCATTGATGCCACTAGCATAATTTTGATCACCTAGTTTGGAGAATGAAAGAGAACTTTGATCATACAGGAACAATTGAAGCAAGATTTGTACAGATGTTCAAGAAAAATGGTTGGATCGATGAAAATTTGACTGATCAGTTCTCGTACCGACGCTTCTACAATTTATATGTCTATTATCAGTCTATGGGAGATATTAGAGGAGGAGAAAGTACTGAAGAAGAGACATATTAACTAAAGAAGTTGGACACTCTACTATTTTAAAATACTTATGCTTTAATGTAATTGTGTGGATTTGATTTACTTTACTTTGCTTTAGAAGTTTGATTATGTGTATAGTTTTATGTCAACTTTCTAGTGTTGTGGCTTGATTTCGATACTGAATTATAATTTAGTTTGCTTTGAAGATGTGGAAATGTGCTTAGAAAAATGTATTTGTAAAAAGTATATTTTCATATATAAAAGTTAAATTGGTGTTGTTTGTGAAAATATTTGTTTGTGAATTATTTTTAGATAAAAATTAATGTTCAAAAAGACTAAATAAACTTTGGAGTAAATTAAGAGAAAATTGAAAATTAAAAAAATCAAATAAGTGAATTTTTGGCCACTGACGCCGACGGCACCGGATGGGCGCCGACAGCGCCCTCGACCCGAGCTGACCCAAACACCCTTAAAATTTGCGATTTGCACAGTGAAACACCATTTTTACCCTTGAGTCACCTTCAACCTCCAGTTTTTACACCTAGGGCTTGTTATTGCTCAGATTTGAGGCAATTTTAAGGCAAACAAAGCTTGGATTTCATCTTCTCTAGGTAAGTTCTACACTTTGAACTCAAAATTTTTTTATTCACCAAGGATTTATCTTACATTGTCGAGATCCTAAATTTTGAGATTTTTTGAGAAGATTTTGAGAAAATCCTCTGGTGAAGAACTCTTACTTAGTAGATTTAAGTTTAAAACATTCCACATTGTGATTTTCGGAATTTTTGAGAATTTATTTGGATTTTATCAATTTTTTGTAGATTTACGATGACACCTAGAATGAGCAAAGGAAAGAGAAAGGTAGATTTTGATGATCAAAAGTTTGTCAATTACAAGGCCAACATTTGCTTCAATAGTCTACACACAACTAAAAAATGATTCTGGATCGAGGATTTAAAAACCGGTAGGAGAAGTCGAGAGAATTATCAATGCTCGGCAGTGGTAGAATTTCTGCTACTTTACTGTCGAGGCAATTATTGGCGTAGTGATGGAGTTCTACGCCAATTTCAAGGAGACTTCTGAAGACTTTGTGTTTGTTCGTGGAAAAATGTTGGAGTTTACTCCGAGGAAGATTAATGAATTTTATCAGTTTAAAGATGTATATACTCTGGAAATTACACAAAAAGGCTTTGTCAAATCTTAAAAGGGTGGAATTTGAACATTTTTGGGGATGTATACAAGAGGGTGCAAAATGCTGAGGAACAAGTGCAAAGACTTGAACAAATTGATGAGGGCAGTGAGGGACAAAATGAGGAGTTGATTGAGGCTCATAAAGAGCTGTTAAAGGCTATTAAAGGGGAGGATAAATTACTCAAACAGAAGGTGGGTGAAACTCACTTTACAGAGTGAGATAATAATTCTAATTTCTTCCATGCGTACATTAAACAAATAAGGGGTGTCAATGCCATATTAAGAATCTAGGATAGCAATCGTACTGAGCTTACTAACCCAGTAGAGACAGGGAAGAGTGCGGTGAAGTATTATAAAAAGCTCTTTACTCAAAGTGAATTGGTAACTTCTATTAATAGAGAGTTATTTGAGGATGAGAGATCCTATGCCAATAATTTAAATCTCAGTGAGGTGCCTAACAAGGAAGAAATCTGGAATGTATTGAGGAGTATTGATTGTAACAAGGCAGCGGGCCCTGATGGGTTTACATCAGACTTTTACATTAAATGCTAGAGTATTATTAAGAAGTAATTGGGGCTATCCAGAGCTATTTTAGGGGTGATGACCTAGGCCTTTATTTCTTATCCTCTATCATCATTCTAATTCCTAAAAACCATGATAGATCCTCATTGGAGCACGTTAGACCAATTTGTCTAACTTTTGTTCTCTCTAAAGTAATAAGCAAGATGCTGGTTAACAGGATTCAACCTCACCTACCTCATCTTATCTCTTTAAACCAGTCGGCATTTACTAAAGGAAGAGGGACTACATATAACATACTGCTTGCAAAGGAGTTGACCAATGACTTAGACAAAAAATACAGGGGGTGGAATTATGATACTTAAAATGGATCTAAAGAAGAATTATGACTCACTTAGCTGGGATTTTATAATTAATACACTTAAAGGAAGAGGCCTAATGCCGAATTCTTTGGTCTAATAAAGAGGGTTGGCTTGTAACAGGTACAATATGCTCGCCAATGGAAATACTTATGGGTTTTTCTCGGCTAGCAAGGGTATCAAAAAACTCCACTATCTCCTACTATCTTTATACTTGCATTTAATTACTTTTCTCGTATGACGAATAAGATGCAGGGCTCTAATCGTAAACTTTAATACAGACACAAAGCTAAAATGATGATAAGTTATCTAGCTTGTAGTGATGATGCTATAATTTTCTCTAATGCTGGTAAAATAGCCATAAGGAAAATATATAATATGCTGGAGTGCTTCTAAAAACATTCATGTATGACATTTAGTAAAAATAATTACCTTCTCTATGTGAGGAAACATGTTTAAAATTTGTGGCTCATTAGATGGAGGATCATACCAGGTTTTCTTTGGCTGATCTCCCCATTAAGTACCTCAGGGTGAATTTACTAAGAGGTAGAAGGAAACACATGCAGATGGACATAGTGGTAGAAAAGATTAAAAAATGCATTAATGATTGGAAAAATTCTTTTCTTTCATATGGTAATCGTATATTAATTAGAAGTGTGTTAAATACTATTCTTCTTTATGCCTTACAAGTTCTACAAATGAAATCTAATACTCAACATGTTCTAGAAAGATGCTTTAACAGATTTTTGTGGGATGGAGATAAGAGCAAAAAACATTGGGTTAGTTGAAGGAAATTGTGCAAGCCTACATATGCTGATTGCTTGGGGTTTAAAGTACTCCACTATATTGCCGATATTAACAAAAGATTAAAATGTGGTTTAAATTCATAACTATGGAATCATTTTGGGCTAACTTCATGCATGAGAAATATTGTAGAGATCAAAACCCATCTCTTATCTCTTTTAAGGTGGGGTCTTCTAAAATCAAGAAGTCTATGCTTAAGGAAAAAACTTGGGTTGAAAAGTACATCTATTGGGATATTGGAGATGGTAGGGTATCATTTTGGAAAGACAAATGGGCTATAGAGAGATTAAATTGTAATATGAATGATGAAACTTCGGAATTCATGATGTCTGATTTTTTGCTTAATGGGGAATGGAACCTACAACTACTTGGGGGTAAGGTGGGGTTTGAAAATTTGGCCAACATCTCTAAGATATTTATAAATAGTACTAGAAGTGATAACTAATGCTTAAACTTTCAAATGAGCATTCATGTGCTAAGAATAAATACTTACAATTACATTCATGGGCTCGGGAGGATTGGGGTAAGGTGATATGGTTCAGCGCATTCTCTCCTTCTATGTCTTTCTTTCTTTGGAGAAATTACTTTCAATTGTTGCCTTAAAGAGGATATTATGGTTCAAGGCATATTATGTAAAGAGGAGGAAGAAATTGCCTAACATATATATTTTAAATGTTCATACTCAATGATAGTCTGGAGAATTTTGGGGGGTATTTGATAACTCTATTTCAGCTTGCTGGGTTAGCTTGGAAAAGTGCATTGATGCATGGAATCCAAAAAAACTTTAAAAACATGTAGTGGAAATCATTCCCTAGATCACCATCTGGTTCCTCTAGATGGCTCACAACTCTTGTAAACATATGGGAAGTCTGAAAAAGGAAAATCAAATCATAGCAAACGTGCTTGCACATATATATAAAATTGATATGTTTACTTTCACTGACTCATGTTATTAGTGGTCTGAGCTATTTCAATTCTATTGTGGGGTATCAGGACAAGGGAGAGAAACATAGGCTGACCAAACAAGTTCTATGGATGAGGCTGAAGCTGCATTGGGTGAACGCAAACATTGATGGTAGATGGGGTGGTGGTAAGGCTGGTGTTGGGGGAATCTTTCATGATGATAGGGGAAATTGTTTATACTTCTTTGCTTCTCCCTGTCATGTTGAAAATGCTCTGGAAGTCGAGGCATGGGCTGTATGGATGACAGTGAAGATAACGAACATTGCTAACTGAAATTTTTTGTAGGTAGAAGTAGACACCCTCCAACTTGTGCATTATCTGACCAAAAAGAAGGTTGCTTCTTGGAACATTAAAAAGAGTTTTTTGAATTGACTATTGCCCTAAATATTAGTTGGAGCTTCATTTACAGGGAAGGCAGTGGTCCTGCTCATTGGCTAGCAAAGACGAGGTCAAAGGCTTCAGAGGCTTTTGTTGGTAAGCCTCCTCCTATGCATTTATGTAGACTAATACATGGGGATGATATGAAAATACCTTATAGTAGGCACTAATGTTCCTTTGACTGGAGCTTCATAATTTTTTGGGTATTGGGTTTAATTTTAATGGTTGTTGGAGTTCTTTAGGTGAGTTGTATTCCTTAGAGAAGGAACCTTAGGTTTTTATTGAGTAAGTTATATTTTGACTGGGTTTAGATGGATCTACGTCCAAGTCTTCCCCACACGATGATAAATCGAGTGTCTCTTCTATGTGACTCATGACGATGCAGCTCCGAAATCCAAACGATCTTGTACTCTTGATGATGCTTGCAGCTCTCGACGATTCAGTTGACGGCTCTCGACACTTGCGTCTCCCCGCAGTTGACGGCTCGCGTCTAGGGTACAGAAGCAGCTCCAAAGTCTAGACCTCGTACTCTTGACGAAGCTCACAGACGACTCACATTTAGGGTACAGAAGCAGCTCCAAATTTTTCTCACCTATTTCCAGCGGCTGGCCTAGCTGCTCTGGAGATGGCATCGACGATCCGTTCCTATGCCAGTGCACTTACCAACGACTTTCCTATTCCTACTCGTGTTCCTCTTTCAGATTCAGAGACTGGTTTTTATATAGGTAAATCCTGCAATGTTCCACAATCATTTCATGAGGCTCTTGAAGGTGGTGGCGATCACACCTTCATTAAAGAATTGGGAAAAAAATAAGAAGTCTGCTCTTATTCTCACAGAGGTTGAAACCAGTACTCTCGAATCTTCGTGGCATTTTGCTCTAGTGGGAAATTTCTTTATGGTTACCCAAAACTTGAGATTGTTTGAAAAGAATTTGATGCTCTGAAGTTGTTGGGCAGTTGGAATATTGGTTTACATGACGGTCGACACATACTGATTCAATTGTCTCACGATACCAATTACACTCGCACTTTTTCTTAGAAAGTTATCAAGATCGACAACCGTTACATGAAAATTCTGAAGTGGACTATTGGTTTTGATCCAAAAGAGGAGTCCCCTATCATTCCAGTTCGGATAAAGTTTTCGGGGTTAAAATTACATCTGTTCAATTTGAAAATTCTCTACTTCTTAACAACTGCTTACGGTAAGCTTCTCAAGATTAATAGTCCTACGCTTGCTGTCACTAGACCCTATGTAGCTTGTGTGTTAGCTGAGAGGGATATCACTCAACCACCTTCGGATGAGATATTGATTGTAACCACTCACGACGGGTATTGGAAAAAGGTTGAAATAGAACCACATCCTTCTTATTGCTCTAATTGCAGTAAGTTTGGCCACAACTCTACTATTTGCTATCGTTTGCATCCTCATCTAAGGCCAAATATCATTAAAGATCAGTCACCTATCATCCCTGTTGAGAAGATGCAACCTGATCCTCTTTCCAACACCGCAGTTTTTGACAAAGAACACCATACTACAACTACAGATCCAATTGTGGTTATACCACCCATTGTTATTGAAGAAGGTTCACTTACATTCCAAGACACACGAGAGTGCTCCTTTGCTCCAATAACAGATCAGCCGGTACAACATGTAGTTGCTTCTAATGTTCAACAACCTGCACATCTCCAACACAATTTAGACCAAGATCAGGTGAGCCAATCTTCGGATGAGAAATGACAGGTCTATTCCAGGAGCAAGAAGAAGAATGGAGGGTGACTCCAGCTCGTGAACATATTGGATGATACATTGGTTACTACTGACAATGACAATCATCTTACCAACTTATTAGTTTACTTCTGCCCTAGAACTAAAGGCAGAGGCAAGACCAAATTGGATCGCTCTCTTGCCACCTGATATTTTATATTTTGACACTCTTAGACTTTTTCTTTAAGTTTTTCATGTACTTTTCTATATTTTCTAGTTTTGAAACCATTTATGATTTTTGTGTAGGCAGGGTGCCATGCTACACTTTATTTTTTTATCTTTCTTTCTAGTTAATATATTAGCCTTTTTGGGCTTTNTTTTTTTTTTTTATATATATATATATATATATATATATATATATATATATATATATATATATATATATATATATATATATATATATATATATATTGGGGATCAACACAATAGAGCTAATAAAGATGAAGAAGAGGTTAAGTGGTTGGGAAATATTTTAAATATACGATGAACGAGTTAGGGATGATTTAGTGGACACAAATAACAACCTATTAGAAGTAGTGAAATGGGAGGAGGATTTCCTAAGGCAAAATGCAAGTAAAGTACATTTGTTACAGGGGGTAGAAAATTTTAGTATTTCCATGCTTATATTAAAAACATGAGGTGAATCAACAAAATTGGGAGAATTCAAGAGGTGGAGAAGGGATGACTAACTACTCAGAAGGAAATAAACAAAAGTGGAGTTCCATTTTTTGAAAAGATATTTGCTAAAGGGGGGATTCACAACCTCTTTGCCTGAACTTACTGCAAAACCAACTCCAATTCACTAGTACTCTTAACATCACTTCACTTCCAATTGAGACAAAAATTTATAAAATTTATTAACGACAACAAAATAGCAAGGCTTGATGGCGTCGCGGCTGAATTATATAAGGTGTGCTGGGATGTTGTAAAAAAAGAGGGAATTGCTATGGTTCAAAGTTTCTTTTTGGGGGAGGAAATGTGCCATTACTTCCTTAATTTGTCTATTGTTCTTGTGCCCAATGTTAAATAGAAAATAACTTGGGATCATTTTAGGCCCTTCTGTCTCACAACTGTGACCTCCAAGTTGATTAGTAAAATCTTGGTAGCCAGACTACAACCCCATCTTTCAAAGTTGGTTATGACTAATCAATCTGCTTTTATAAAATGAAGAAGTATTACTGACAATATCATACTGACCCAAGAACTTATGTATGATTTGAACATGAAATGTAGGGGTGGCAACTTGATTATTAAATTAGATTTGAAAAACCTTATGATTCTCTTAATTAGGACTTCATATTGGAGGCGCTTAAGCCAAAAGGTTTTCAAGAAAGCTTTTGCAATCTAATTAAATAATGTTTGCATGGAAATCACTATTTTGTGTTTATAAGTGGGATTTCTCATTGCTTCTTCTCATTTGGTAGAGTTAACAAATAGGGTATCCCACTCTCTGCAACTATTTTCATTTTTTTTTTTTTTTGATATTGGTAAATAATTTGCAAAGTAAATGCCGAGGGACTCAATATCAACATAAAGCTAAAATGTTGGTTAGCTACATTGCCTATGTTGATGAGAAAAAATTTGCATACGTCCAGCGTAGGGTTGTCAATTTGGCTCNTCTTCGTTAGGGCTGTCAATTTGGCTCGTTATTTGTGAACAGCTCGTGTTCGGCTCGTTAAGCAGCTCGTGTTCGGCTCGTTCGTTAAGCCTAACAAGCTGAACACGAACAAACTTTTAAGCTCGAAATGTAAATGAGCGGAACACGAACAATGGTTTGTTCGCTCGTGTTCGGCTCGTAATGGTTCGAAAAAAAAATTATATAACTTTTTATATAACAATATATTACAAATATTATTTATATAATATCATATTATATATATTTATGTCTTAGTTTAAATCATAACACCTCATGTGGCAATGTGGTTAGTGTCTTTGTTTTGTATAGATTTGATCCAGGTTCGAATCTCACACTTTACATCTATTTTTCTCAATTTTAGTTTAACGAGCCAATTTCGAGCCAAACACGAACACGAATATTTAAATCGAGCTGAACACGAACACGCTGTTCACGAGCCGATTTCAAACACCAGTCGATTTTGAACACGAGCTATTTCGAACGAGCCGAACACGAGCCAAGCTTGAGCTCGCTCAAGCTCTGCTCTTTTACAGCCCTAGTCCAGCGTACGCAACACTGCGTATGTCATCCAATGGAAGCAAAACACCTAAGCAATGCCAGTCCCACCGCATATATTTTAAATGCTCCTCGCACGACGGAACGTCGGTAATGCTGCTTCAATACATGACCAATAAACGACTTATAACCGCCCTTATGGTACAACACCAATAACCGATTAGTAACTCTGGAGAAACCTCAAACCCTCTGTACCGCAGTTGTGTCATGTTGTGCTAACCTCCAGACCATATGTACTGATCGTGTAACGTTGCGGTAATCTCCAAACCCTATGTATCGCTCGTTTAACTTTGCAGTAACCTCCGAAAACTTTTCGCCAGTTCTTACATAATCATGGGTCCGTACCGTCTCAATAACCACCATGTAACCTTCGCTTAACTCCCGCAAAATGTACTGCTCAAATACCCGTGGTAAAAATTTAGAGGACAGTAAGAACTCTTTGTTGAAACAGGGTTGACGTTTTCGTTCATGCCTAGGGTTGTCTTCCTCTCGAACGTTAAGGTACTGTTTAGTGTTTCACATTTGGATTGTGAAGCAAGATTAAAATGGAGGACATCGACAAAACTACTACCGTGTTGGAAGAGGCGAAAGTTGCACAGTTTGACGAGGCGGAGAAGCCAGACCTGGAAAAGATGAAGAAGCTGGAGGTCGAGCAACCAAAGCAAATGGCTAAGGGTGGTCGTAAGAAGAAGAATTTACAAGAGTCAAAGACGGAGGCAGTGAATCTATTAAGAAGCCCCAAGCTGTTTCTAGGTATTTTGAGAACTTGGTTTGTTATCGCTGAAGGTTTTGTTATGGTGGTTTTTCGTGATCGTAAATATCATTGTGAGTTGTAAGACTATGTTAAAAGTTTAGAAAGTTGAAGTTGAAGTTTATTTCTTAGAAAAAAAATTCTTAAATCTTAAAAGATTTTAATTTTTAAATTTGTGCTTTGAAGAGAAAGTTTTGAATTTTAAAAAGGATTTTAATCTTGAGTTTTAAAAGATCTTCTTAATTTTGAGTTTTTAAAATATGGTTTTAAAATTAGGTGCATTGTAAATGAATTTTATAATTAAATGAGTTTGATTTTGTAAGAGATTTTTAATTTGATTCTTTTTTACTTTACTTTGAAATCATTTTCAAAATAAGATTCTTTTTATGAGAAGCATCCTTTGAGCTTGAACTTTCTTAAATTTCAAATTTTAAGAATTTTTTTAGCATATTTTGTTAATATACAAAGATTTTTATTAGGTATTCATATTCATCACATTCTCATGTGTTTTCTTTTTTTTTTCTCTTTATATACATACACATTTATACAGTGGTCACTTTACATATGTATCACATTTAAATAAGCATGGGTTAACATTCAAATAGAAAAGCTCTGTCCAAAGAAATATTATAAATGTATGCTTATACTTAGTAGTTTTGATTACTAATTACATTTATTGTTGCAATTATTTTCAGTTAACCCTATTTGTCATCATTCTAACGTTTATATGATGTTAAACTATTTTGTTGCAATCTTATAGGTTTTTTAGCGTAAAATCAATGAATTGCATATGTCGTTCATCTGCAGTATGAGAAGCTCTTGATAAGGTCCGGTCAACCATCGATGACCACACATGGAATAAATTGGAAGCCATGAGTTTGTTTCAATTTTTTGAACTCCCTCCATACCCTCAAAATCATATTCTGACAATGAACATAATTAACTGTTGGGATATTGATCGAATGACATTTCAGCTGGGTGGGAAAGAACTCAGATTTGAAGCAGACTGAGTAGCCCTCCTGATCGGCATGCCCAATAGAGGGTCAACAACATACTGTAATAAAGCTCTGTCCTGTAGCATGGATGCGAGACAAATGAAAACCGAACTTATCAATTTTGAGCCAGGGCAGTCATATGATTGCTTTGTAGAGTTATTAATAAAATTTTTATGGACTAATTTAATTTTTCCTTCAAGCAATTTTAGAGTATCCTAACAGCTGTCTTCTCTTTGCGAGGATGTAGAAACTTTTAGCTCGTATAATTGGTCTGCTATAGTATGTGGTTTTTTGATTGAGCAACTGAACCTATGTGTCATGAAAGTAAGGACGGATCAGCCACTTAGATACATTAATGGTTTTGTTTTCCTCTTAACAGTTTATTCTCTGCACATTACTACTGAAATCTCTTTTCATAATTTTGTACATACCAAATAATTATTTATCATGATTCAAACAGCTCTGGTTTTACGAGTACACGTCCTTGGTCGTCCCAGCAGTTCCCGAGGCTAGACCCCGAATGCTGAAGTAGCAAGTAAATGTTAGATGAAATGCTTTAAGATTCAGCTAGCCTTTAATATGCTCAGCCCTGCCAGGGTGAATTCAATAATTTTCTGTAGAAATTGGTATTATGGTCATGTTATATATTGATTGACATTGATTGTCTGTAATTTTTTGCAAGTTTATGATTTTTTTCTCAATGTAAAAGAAAGTGAATATCACTTACTTTCAACTTCCCCTGAAGAGCCATCCAGTCCTGCAAAGCTTCTCCCACAGCGGGAGACCCCTTCCAGACCACAGTCACCCATGTTGGTATCTCTTATAGTATCTTATCATATCGATCCTCAACCAACGCACAGACATACATTTGAACAAATGAGCAAATGACTTGGATTTGAAGAGATTCATGAATTATTGAAAGATCAACAAAAAATTATATTGAACTTTCAAGTCTTTGTTGAAAGTCATTTGAAACAGTTAGAGAATACGGTCACAGACTTAAAGTGTCATGTCATGAATGTAGAAAAAATAATAAAACAACTAGATGGGAAATGGTCGAGGAGATGGGTCAAAGAGTCCCCATAAAGAAGCTTGATCCAAAGGATTAAGGAAAGAGTAAATAGAAGAAAGAGGATTCTCAGTTCCCCATATGTTGTTTTGGAAAGGAAGAAAAAAAACACCAATAAAGGAGCTGATTGAAATTGTACATGAAGAGGAAGCAGGTGTTGATTAGCAACCCAAATCTCCCCAACAAGAAGTTACAACTGAACATAAAGAGAAAGAGGAGCAGCAACCGGTCACTCATTATATTAGTGAGGACTACGCTGACAAGGTATGGAATGTTTTCTTCTAATATTTAAATATGGGCATTAAATATTCTGAGTTGCTGATCTTATAGGTCCAGCCAGCATCACAGGTGATCGATTTTTCTGTTATAGATGAAATTGCAGATTATATGCGGGAAATGATCGATCTATGTTGTAGAAAATTTACGGAGTTGTTAGTGCACCTTAGTTTTTGGGTGTTCTGCATTACTATTGTAACTATATACTGAAGTAATTATATATTTCAAGTGCAGGGGTGACCTAGTAATTGATATGGGACATGTTTCATTGCTGAGACGTTATCTTGATGAATTGTTGGGAAACGGTTGGTTAGGCAATGAACATGTGGATTGTTTCGCTATGTTGAAGGAGAATAAGCGATGTAACACACGACATATGTATAGATCGTACCTATATGTGTCTTCATGTCGTTGAGTAAATTTTAAAAAATTAACATGTTGTTGAGCGCATTTACACAAATCTAACATGACCATAATTTGTATGTAATTTTGTTCTTTTTAATGTAGTTGTATAGACAAGAAAACGTGAAACCCTTTGTCGTGCATATTTATAAATGATTCTATCCAAGAGGGAAAGTTATTACTTATACCTATAATAAATAATCAACATTGGACACTTTTTTGTTGGGGCATTAACAGAGGGGAAATAGAGACTTTATGACTCCTTACCCAATGCATTTGCATATCACCAGTGGCATTATAAGGCCTCGCACCAAATCACTAACTATTGCCACACTCTAAATATATAGATTGAACCATTTATTTATTGACTCAACTCTAAACATGTAGATTAATCATTTTTTGAGGGATGTCGTGGGAAGCGTTCCAGGCTAATTTGAAAAAGTGGTCAGTTGTAATGGCCAAAGGAATTCCAGTGCAAAGTAAGAGTTTTGATTGCGGAGTTTTTGTCTGTAAATATATAGAGACACTTGTACAGAAAGAGAGAGGCAATTGGGCAGAGAAAAAGGGGTGGCAGGAATTGATGTCATTATTTAGAGCTGAAATTGGATATGACATTATTAAATTCGCGTTGTCAAATCACAATAGGTTTGAAAGGACAACATTTCTTGCAGCTTCTAAGAATTTTTTACTGAGATTTAAAAAATGGATTGAACATAATTGATATGACTTTTATCTGTGCCATTTTATGAGATTTATAAATATCTCTTCTATTTGCTAGGAATTTTATCTACTCATGGCAGGTTTCTTGATGACTGGATCGTCTCATTCCTTCATACCGTTTAGTTTTCTGAAATAGTTAACGTTAACTAGCTTTTTTATAGGAGGGTTTGCTTAGATTTTAATATTTTTTGCATTACTGATGTTATTTCAGTATAAGCTTTGCTGTTAGGTTGTTTGTTTAATTTATTTTCCTTTGTGCAACATGTTGTGTGGAGAAAATGAGGCAATGATTGTATGAAGGTTAATATTCATGGAAGTTGATGATCCAAAAGTGCAGGAGCTGAGAAGGCTTCAGAAAGGAAACCAATAAATGTATTTGTTTTATGGAACCAGCAAATGCATTTGTTTTCTGTCCTCATTTGTCAGTGTTGGTTCCACCTTCAAGCAAAAGTATGGGCGGGTTGGTTTGCTGGTTATAATTGTTTTTTGCTTGTTTTGGGTGGGATTGTACATGGAAGTGGATCCTTAGGTGAAACTGAAGTAGTGTATATAACTGTTTTATTTGTAATAAAAATTGGGCTTGATTTAGTACCTTTTCTTTTCTCCAATGCGTTTTGTTGGTGGATGCTTTTAGGCTGTATACGGAGAGGCAATAAGAATGGTTTAGGCTGTATGACGTTTCTTTTCTTTGGATTCTTTGCTGCTCTTCTTAATTCTGCATTCAACGTTTGGTTATATCGGTGATGATGGCTGCTGCTAGGCACATTTTCTTTTCATTACCTCTTTGTCGGGTGATAAGGGCTTGTCAAAGATTACTTTTTTATGGTAACTTCATAAATTATGAGGATCCCTTTAAAATCATCATGCATCCAGGTGAATTAATGTATTTGAGGATCCTTGATTCTTCTTCTTGGCTTGCGATGTGGGACTTCTTTTCATTTGGAGACTGGTTTTGATTTTTATCGTGAGAGGTGCCCTTTTTGGCCCGTTGTCCTTCTGTTTTTGGAGAAACCGTTCCTGTTTCATAAAGTGGTTCATGGAATCATATGTGAAGCTGTGCTTTCATTATCCCTGTAAAGCTTGTTTGTTGCACGACGTGGTTCCATTTTTTTGGTCGCTATGTGAATGTCTTTATCATTGGCAGTTTTAATGGGTTGCGGTTCCTAATGTTGGCATATTGGGGCTTGTTGTTTCACTGGTGAAGAACAAATGTAAACTTATCTTTGACAAGCTAAGGAGTCAAAACAAAACCATTTTCATGAGCAGAGGATTAACCTCCAACTCGATATTTCCATTCTTTGGGAAGAAACTCTTTACATTAGTCTTAGTAAGCAAGGTGATGAATGAGAATAGGAAGATGTGGATGAGGGATGAGGGATGAGGGATAAGACGTATGGACCAAAGCTTATAAGATGTTATCCAAAGGTTGGCATCATATGCAAGAATGAACTTCATTGTGACTGCTAGTTATTCCCAAGCAAAAATAGTTGAAAAGTAGTTGGTTATAGATCGACAAGTGTGGAGTGGAGGTTACAAGTACTTTAAAAAAATCCTGATTACAAATGCCTCAAAACATCCTCATAAAAATTACAAAAATAGACCATTTCATCAAAAACAAGTGCCTCAATACAAGTCATCCTCCACACAACAAATGGCTCAATACAAGTCATCCTACACACAACAAATGCTTCAATCCAAGTCATCCCGGGAAGTATCCAGATATGTTGCTTACATCCTGATTAGAACCTGAGTGAAAAAAAAACACATTTGTAAAGTTTATTCATTAAAAACATCCTGATTAAAGAAGATGTCAAATTACTTACTGATTATGTATTGAATTCGTCATTATGGCGGTGTACGATTCCATGGACCATGGAAGAAAGAAATTCTGCAGTTGAAAGAACCAAAAATTAAAAAAAAAACATACAGATCACAAAAAAAATTAGCACATTGTTATCATCATTTTGCATTATATATCGACCTGTGTTAGAAAATCAGGCAGTGAGGACATGTTTGGATCAGACTTTAATGCTTCTGGTTCTTGGTCGGTTGAAACTTCTATCGGTTTTCCTATTAAAGTGGTTATGGGTGAAAAACATGTCATTTGCTAAAACATCTAAAAACAGATTTTTTTAATGAAATATATCTTTTGCTTTTTTTTTTCTCTTAATAACATTTTAGCCTGGAATTAAATATTTCTTTAGGAGGGTTCAATTCGTTATTCACCAGATTTTTGTTTTTTTTGCTTCTTTTCGTGACTTAGAACCTCTTCCACTTATTATGTCATTAATATCCAACGATAATTTCTTCATTGAGTCCTTCATGCACTGCTCAGCCTCTGCATTTCCCTTTGCTTTATTAGTAACTTGATAATGTCATTTTTTGCATGTCTTTGGAATATTAGGTCACATTTACCATCATTCCACGTTTGTGACTGTTGGAGATGTTTATATCCATCACTATTTTACACATCTGTTTTTACATTTGTAGACCATCTCAACAGGAGATATTTATCTGGGGTTTTCTTAATATATAGAAAATTTAGTACTCGTAGAGATGGTGCACATAATAGCCCCATCATTTCAAATTTTTTACGGCTACATTAAACCTCCAAACTGAAATGGACGAAATTTACAATCCAATTTGTGTTTGTCATGTAATCATCCAAATTCTTAATGAAAAATTCATTTTCATTATTTACAGAAACGTGTAATTGAAGACCATATAATCCGTGAATAAACTCTTCCTCAAACATAGTGTAAAGCTTTCTTAAGTAAAATGTAGTTGTCTGCCTTAGTATTGGGCTACTTTTTGCAACTGGAGTGATTGATTGCACTTGTGATCATCGTCCTTCTCGTTACGCCTCCATGTTCTCATGACATATTCAAGGCACAAAAAACAATCAGTAGTAGAACTTGAGGGCTTAGAGACACCATGACAAATATTATTCGTTGGCTCACTTCTCTGGGTGGATAAAATTTTCATTCCAAATACATCCTTATTAAAAGTTGTAGCACACTTATCTTTGATGTTGTACATCTCATGTAGCCACATGTTCTCCTATAGATTACCAGTCTCAATCATCATCTCCCATGTATTATCAAATTCCTCTTCAGACTCGCATTTTCTTATACACTTATAAAAAAGATTAGTGAGTATGTTATTCACCGCCCCGCAGTGAACCTTTGTAGGCAATTTCTTGTATATGTGTCGCTGACATAATCTATGTGTGTATTTGACAAAATATGTTCTATGGCTTTCCCATTGCCTGATCCTAATTAGTGTAGATTATAATTGGATGATTACGCTCACAATATGGATAAAAGTTTTAAAGAGCCATTTAAACGACTCTGCAGTCTCCTCTGACAAGAATCCGATGTCAAAGAGAACATTCTGTCAATTGTGGTTAGCATCAATAAAAGTAGCACAACACAAGTTATATTTATTTAATCTGCAGCTAGTATCAAAAATAATAACATCACCAAAGCAGTCATAATCATACATGGACGTGTCGTCACTCCAAAAAAATCTCATCAGCCTACCACTCTCATCAGTTTTGACGTCCCATTCAAACATGCTATCATCAGCACGTCTCTCTGTGAACAATTGCAATAAAGCATTGGCATCATCATTTTCAATTCTATATCTTTTCTCTCTTTGAATGGATTAAAGGCATCTATCTTAGTACACTTTAGGTTCTCTACTCCCCCAACTTCTGTGGCTAGAATGTTAAACATATTTCTAGGTCTTATCCCTAACTGTGTCATCGATCTAAGAACATTTGCATTGAATTTGCTTATCTTTCTGCTGGAAAGCAAGAGGTGCATATCACCAGAGTTTGCTAATGAGTGCTATGAGATTCAATGAATTTTTTGAATGTCCAATTGCCTTTGATATCAATTGCGTATCCAATCATTGTCAGACAACCACTTCTTGTGTCTATTCTTTTATATTTAACAATTTGTGCGACATTCAGCTCTTTCTTGAAACATGTTTTTTCACATACAAAGTCCTTCGTCTTAAGAATCCTGGAGTTCGGCCAGAAAGTGTCGTGCTCCTTACGAACACTAAATCCGATATGATGAGCGTAAGCACAATATACTTCGTAAGCTTTTTTCTCATTGTGGACCATCGTTTGAAGTAAAATATTTGTAGTTTGCTCCGTACATGTAGGTCCACTTTCATCAAAATGCACAAAATATAAAACTATATTAAACTCAAAAACAGGTGAACAAACAAACAACCCTAAAAAGTCATATGTTCCTTCCATAATAAACATTCATTACTTTAAAAAAACACACAAGTTGGAATATCCTACATTAAACCCTAGTAATCACAGCTCAACAAACAAACCAGAATTCATACACCTTTACAAACATTCACCTCCAAAAAATTATGGTAAACCCAAACAAAAAGAACACCCTAAAAGCAAACATCATTTTAATAAAAGCTGAAGAAATATCTCCCAGTTAAATATAGAAACGAACCAAGGAAAACACCAAAAAACACATCAACAAACACACTTAGGAAAACACCAATGAAATGTAGCAACCAACACACCAAGAAACATAGATATACGGTCGGACACACAAAGAAATTTGTAAAAAAAAAAAGAAACAGAACAACAAACATACAACTAATACGCAAACACACCTCCACTTTAACATCGAGTTCTCTATAGGCCAGATATGTTTCTCCTTTCCCGTCATACACAAAATGACGGTTTCCATAGTTCATCTTCAACATCAAAACGAAGTCAGATGGGCAATAAAACAGTAAACCCTAGCTGCTTAAATAGCAACATTCGCGCTCTCATAATTTGAAGTATGGTTACCAATAGGTTACATAAAATTTACTGCAGCAGTACCGCACCGTGAATTGGCGAAAGGTTTTCGGAGGTTACCGCAAAGTTAAACGATTCATACAGAGGCTTTGGAGGTTACCACAACATTACACGATCGGTATATATGGTCCGGAGGTTACCACAACGCTACACAGCCGCGGTACAGAGGGTCCACGGTTTCTCCAGAGTTACCAAACGATTATTGGTGTTGTACCGCAGTCTGCATAGGAGCGGTTACGGGTCGGTTATTGATCATGTATTGAAGCGGCATTACCGTTGTCCCGCTGCGCGGGTCGGATCGACGGGTCATGCGGGAAGTATTTAAAATATACGCAGTGGGACCAGCATTGCTTAGGTGTGATGCTCCTATTGAATGACGTACGCAGCGCTGCATACGCTGGACGTATGCAAATTTTTTCCAAGTTGATGAAGCTATCCTTTCCACTAATGCAAGTTTATATGTAGTTAAAAAGGTTCATAAGCCGCTGGTTTAGTTTCAAAAGAGCTCAAGTATGTCCTTTAATATTAACAGATGTCAACTTTTTCTTAGGTAAGCATGTTGGTTCATCTGGGTTAACAATTATACTAAATTTTTGGTGGTTGAATTGCCCCTTAAATACCTGGGAGTTAATCTTCTGAAAGGAATAAAGAAACAAATACAATTTGATGATGTTGTGGGAAAAATAAAAAATAGAATAGGAGAATAGACCAATTCTTTTCTTTCATTTGGGGGAAGAATCACTTTCCTAATAAGTGTTTTTAATACTATTCCTTTATATGCTCTCCAAGCGTACAAATACTGCTAGAAAGATTATTTAATAAATTTCTATGGGCTGGTGATAAAAATAAGAAGGTGCAGGCGGGGTGGGAAAACATTGCAAACCACTTGAAGCAGGGGGCCATGGATTTAGGGAATTGCATCATATGACAGGAATTAATTGTATCAAGTTGTGGTTGAACTTCAGGAACTTGAATTCCTTGTGGGTAAAGTACTTGAATGCTAAATATGATAGGGGGTTGCAACCAACACAAGTTGTGTTTAAAAATGGGGATTCCAAAATTTAGAAAGGCATGCATAAGCTAAGGAATTATGCTGTAAGAGCTATCTTCTGAAATCTTGGAAAAGGAAACATTTCCTTTTGGAAGCACACATGGTGTTTGGAGGATCTCACTTGGTATTATAATGAGGGTAATGATGAATTTAAAGTTTCAAACTGCTTGCTAGAGAACATTTGGAATTTGGAGGTTCAGGTAAGTCTCATGGGGAAGGATTCAGCTCGCGCTATCTCCAGAATTCCATTTAATAGGACTCAAGAGGATAAAATTCAAACTAAATGCTGAGGTTGGTTCATCCCAAAATGAGCTAACTTTCTAGAAAATGTAGCTAACTGATAAGTTAAAATTGAAAGCACGTCCATGTCATGTACAGTTGCTACCTTTCTTGGGTTCACTCTCTCAGAAGGCCATTGAAAGTTTTTTATAGTCATCTCCTCAATCAGAGAATAGGCCTCATCAAATGGCTTTGACATAAGTGGCCCACCAGTGGCGACATTTATAATAGATTTAATAGATCCTACTAAACAATTATAAAAAATTTGAATTATCAACTAATCAGGTAGCGCGTGATGGGGGCATTTCCCAAGAAGTTCCTCGAATCATTCCCAAGATTCATAAATTGACTCACCTTCATATTGACAAAATAAAGTGATATCATTCCTCAATTTAGCCATTTTTAAAGGCGGGAAATGCTTAGTTAAGCATTTTTGTGCTAAGTCACTCCACATCTTAATTGATCCAGGTGCTAATGAGTTTAACAACATTTTGACTTTGCCCCTCAAGAAGAAAGGGAAATGCCTAAGCCTAATAATTTCATTAGATACACGATTATAACGAAATGTAGTACAAGGTTATAAGAAACTCGCTAAGTGTAAGTTAGAATCTTTTGACGGAGTTCCCCTAAACTAATTGTTTTGCACCATTTAGATGATAACAAGTGTCAGTTTGAATCTGTTAGCTTCAACATTAGGGGACTAAATGCTTAATTGAATTTCATCTTCCATAGGGTTAACATAGTCTCTTAATGGTTAATGTGCATCATGAATTGATCCATAAATTGATTTTTGAATTTTTGGTTTGCTATGTGGGTTGTTCGCCATCTCTCCTATAAGTTTTTCAAGTCGCTTTTATTTTTTTGTTTTCTAATAATTCTCTCCAACTCAAAATCATATGGTGCAAGCACATAGGCCCTACACTACACATATGCAAAATATAGAATCTAATAGGTAAAATTCACACACAATCACACGAATAAAATATTTTTTATTTTTCTTAGTTTTTTAAAAATAGGAAAAACAAATTAAACACAAGAAATTAACACCAAAAGGTTTTCCAAGTCTAAGAGCTACAGGTTCAACTAAAATTCTCCAAACTTAAATACACCGTTGTTCCCCAGCAACAACGCTAAAAACTTGATACCCACTTTCAGGTGCAACTACACATGTCATAACAGTAATATTAGATTTCTAAGTCTGGAATGTCGATCCTACAAAGGACAAGGGAATTAGACTTAGAAAAAGTTCTAGCCTACTAGTTTTGTTCCTAGCTTGGAATTTAAATTGGGTTACAAGTTCTACAAACTAATCCTATATTATCTAAAGCAAATTTAAAGTTTAAATCCTACAAAAATCCTACTTAACTAGGTGTTGAATTGATGAATTTCAGGGTCTAAAGCTACCCTCCCTTGTAATGATGGAAGAGGAGTGCAGGAAATGAAATGTGCAAATTGTAAATTTGGCTAGTGATAAATATGAGCAACTTTTTTCTTTACCCTCTCCCGAGTGCATAAAGAAGATTGATTAAAATGACTTTAATTCCTTAAATCCGATCTTGAACACCTCAAAGAATATTTCCCTAACATTTGCATCTCCCTACGAAGCATATCCACATATACTCCACGGTTCAACGTGACTAACTTAGTTGATTCTGTCATAACTCTCCTAAGTCATTATGATTCACAACACATTTTAACATTTTACTTTGCCAGAACAAAAAGTAAATGAAAATATTAAAATACAATTCCTTAAAGTGTAATTTCATCCATAAAAAATGTGCAAAACATAAAGAAATTTAAACATTCATTTCTACACATCAGGAGAAGGCAAACTTTCTTAACTGGAATTTAGATACTTTAAAACAGTTGGTTAACTTTGATATGACCTTAAATATCTCAAGGATTCCAATCAGTAGAACTGTGAATGACAAATTGATGGCTATAACAAGTTCCTCCATATCAATTTCTAAAACATTTTATCAGCACTTGCATCACTGGACTACTATTGAATGGGGAAAAAACATCTAGCAGCTACATCCGTCTCCTTCCATCTCATTCTTTATTTAGAGATGTCAACACAAACTTCTTACATTTGATTATATACTAAAGCTCAAGGTCTTGAGTCTCCCCTCTTGTTGCCTTTTGTGCAAAGAGGAGGAGAAATCTTTTAACCATGTTTTTCTTTTGTGTAGAATTGATAGACAGATATGGGGGAGAATTGGCGATAAGTCTCAAGTCACCCAACCACTTCATTGATTCCAACATCTACAACAATGTCTAACTAACTAGAGGAAATATTAGCACCATCACATACTGGAGAGAATTCCTAGCATCACTTTGTAGTTCATATCGTTGGCCCAAATTTTTATGAAGCTGAGCAGCAAGAGGCTAAGGTGGAGAAGATTGTGGCTAACATCTTGGAATATATCCACCAGATTATCACTTTGGGAAGTACAAAAGCACATTATCTCAGAGGAATTCACTATCTACCACCAATTATGAAACAAATTGTGGGGAATTTTAAATGCAAGAGGGACTTTTCTAGAGGAAACCACAACATCATTGGATTAAATTTAACACAGATGGAAGTTGGAGTAATTTTAAGGTTGGTGTGTGTGGGGTCTATAAAGATAAGTTGGGAAAACTCTTATCATTTTTCTACTCTCCTTGTGGGGCCAATAATGCTATTGAAGTTAATTGTTGGACGGCTTGGATGGCTGTCACATTAGCCGCTCATCTCCGTTGGAAGTTTCTCCATGTTGAAATTGATTCACTTTTATTGGTATAGACTCTTCTTGGCTTGTGTCCCGCTCCATGGAACCTCATCATCAGTTTGAAGAAAATTCAAGCTATTGCTGCTAATCTTCAAGTATTTGGATCCATATCCACTGGGAGGGTAATCAACTTGTAAATTGGCCAGCTATCTTGGTCTCCCTTTAATTAGATGCAAACCCATGTATTTTTGGTTTTCTGGTAATAGAATTTACTTTGCTTATATATATATATATATATTTGATGAAAAGTCTTGAATTTTATATGAAATTGGATGCATATTAAAAGTTCAATAAACAGCATGAGCGTCGTTCATTCACGTTTACTGCAGCTACACATAGCAACTTTTGATTAAAGAGGCATTTACATACAAACCACCCAAACCCTTTGTATTTACATATCAAACACCTAAACTTCTCTTTTTTTACACTTATACCATCCAATCCTTTCTTATCACCTAAAAAATACCACTAGTTTAATTTTTAAAAGGTGAAATGCACCTTTTCATGCATAGGTAAGATAAGCATATACGGAAAAAAAAAGAAGCTTAGCTGTTCGATATGTAAATACATAAGAATTGAGTGCTGCGTATGTAAATCTTCCTTAATTAAAATACCTTCAAGCTCTCATGCCACTGGGAACTTTTGGCTCTCCAAGATTTACAAAAGCCTCGGCTCGAACAATACGTAATGTAGCTGAATGCCATGACACTAGATGGTTAATGTAATTGCTCACGTATCTTCTTCTATCTTCCTTATAATCCAGATAATAAGCATGCTCCCACATATCAAGAGATATAATTGGAAAATCACCAAAAATTAGAGGGCAAACAGCGTGTGATGTTCTAACCACAGCAAGCATTTTCTCCTCTCTCTTCAAGACTAGCCAAATCCAACCAGAACCAAACAATCCCATTGCAGATTCCATGAATTTATCCTTAAAATTGGAAAACGATCCAAAATCCTTTTCAATTTGATGAAGCAAGCTTCCCCAAGGCATACTGCCACTATCCGGTTGCATTGATTCCCAAAAAAAGTCGTGATTCCAAGCCTCCGCAGCATTATTGAACTCTGGTAATGGATTCCCGTTGTTGTAGGTGGTTTTGACAAGTTCTTCCAGGGTGCTGCCATATAATGAACTGTTCTTGAGCTGCTTATTCAAGCGCTCAACACAATCACGGTGATAAACTCCCCAATGTAGTTCCAATGTCCTCTTGCTCATGAATGGTTCTAAAGCATCAAGCTTATAAGGAGGGGTTGTAAGGCCATAGTAACACAAAAAACTGGCCGACTTTTCAGAACCAAGCGACCGTCTTTTCCCCACACGAACAGCTTTTGTTGAGCTCTTCGGTCTCATGTTTAGACCATGCGGTGAAGTAAACACAGATCCTTTGATCCAAAATATCCGTCCTTCTGAATTTCTCGAAGCATTCTTCCATCGAAATAACAAAGCATTCAGCAAAAGCACCAAATTCGATACGTTTGAAGAAGAGAAACTTAGCACTAACCTTAGGAAGGAATCCAACATCTCGGACAACCAATCCCAGCGCTGCCGAGCTCATCCTAGTCGAAGTGTCAGCAAGACCAGGAAGAATCCACTTCACCAACTGTGACAATCTAGACGGCGCTTGCGCTTCTATCGTAAATTGCAGGATAGGGCCCGTTTGGGGTGCGGCCTCCTTTTCAAAACCCCACCATCATGTTTGCATCATGTTTGGAAAGTTTGTTCATATGGATTATCTCTGCCGCAGTGCCTTGGATTATCTTAATCTTTAATAATTTTGCGACGTGGGGTGGGGACTGCGTCCGTTCAACTTATGATATTACCCTAGTTGGCTCTCTTCTCCCTCGCGCTCTCCCTCCCTGGAATCGTCCCCCGTGGAGTAGATCTGCCGTCAATCGCAAGGTTTGATTTCCGTCACCGTCAATTCATAAGGAATGCTTCTTCTAGAGCGATCGAACGTCGGTGGTCATAAATGGTTCTTTGTAGATGCGCGAATGTCGTTTATTTGTAAAGATCCGACCGTAAACCTTGTTTTTTTACTTGACCGAAGATTTATATGTCATCGTCGTCTTCGTTGTTTTTGAACTCGAACAATGCGAACAAATTTCTTTGCCCTAAAATTACTTTCGTTTTTTTCTGGGCGTGAAGAAAATTTTGTAGCATGGAATCATTTGTTAGCAACTGTTTAGAATGAATTTTGTTTCGAATATTTCTGCTCCATTCAATTTTTCCTAATTTTTGCATATACAAGAATGTCTCTAGACGCAGAGCAATGAATAATTTGTGAGCATCTATATAGAAGGAATGAATATTTCTTGTTTTTTTCAAGTTTATTAGCTGATGTTGATGGACTGCAAATAATTCCTGTTTATAGGAAACATAGTTCTTAACTTATTTCATGAAGTTGCTGCTATTAAGGGGCTTGTTTATGAGCTGCATATATATGTATTCATTGCAATCTCCATTGGTGGCAAATTCCTATTTCGGTTTATGTTAAGAATGGCAATGGATATGACATTGGGGAGGATTTGTGTGTCATATATTTTGTATAAACTACTGAAACTGTAGAGGGAATTTACATATCTCACAAATAATTGAGAATTTACATGCCAATTCATTATAATTTGGAATTTACTGCATATCCAAATTTATGGCAGCTCTGTTGGATTGTCATTTTTGTTTGGTTATTCTATTAGTACAATTTTGTTTTTCTGTTAGTATCCAAATTTCTTTAGGAGAAATTATGAGCAGTTTGATCACAACAGTTTTGTAAATCTATTACTGTAGTTTTATGCACCTTTTATCTGTTGGATTCTATTGTTGTTTATTCGTAACATTCATCCATTGGTGGCATTTCTCTGTTCATTCGTAAATTTCATGCTGAAGATGAATATATGGCTCAAAACTGTTTTGAATGCATTTAAAGTGCTACAAATTTCATTTTGGTACAACAATAGGATGCAGCCTCTAATAGTTTCGTGAAAAGCAATTTCATTGAATGCAGTTTGATAAAAAAAATGAGTGTGTATGACAGCTGAATATATGGTAGCTGGAGATGAAAATGTATTGCAGATGAATTTATGGTGTTATGTTATTGCGTTAAAAATTTATATATGACAACTGTCTCATTAGTTGTGCCTCGACATGTATTAGTCTTTGTACTTCTTTTTTTTCTTCTGGTACTCATGAGAGTGTGAGAACTGTACGTCATCATTTGGAATTGATTGTTATGATGGTATGCTTCTGCACTATATTCTTTTGTCTACCAATAAGCTATTCTGAATAAGCTGCCCCAAACAGTTTTACTAGACAGGAGCAGGAATGTCATTTAACCACCAATAAGCTAATCTGAATAAGCTGTCACAAACAGCAAGCCAGATTATTCTAATAACCTGTTTATCAGTAGATTATAAATAATCAACAGCTGCATCAAACAGACCCTAAAGCTGTAAAAAAAAGTAATGCTCGGGAACAAACTTCTGTTCGACTATATATATATATATATATATATATATATATATATATATATATATATATATATATATATATATAT
>JXCR01123863.1:5963-16240 GCA_002079205.1 Phalaenopsis hybrid cultivar | reverse complement strand
TTTAAGAGAGGTTAGGAGTTTTCTTGGACATGTTGGATTTTACAGGCGTTTTATTAAAGATTTTTCAAAAATTACCAAACCTTTATGCCAACTTTTAAAAAAGGACAAGAATTTTGAATTTACTGAAAGAACCTCTATGCCAACTTTTAGAAAAGGACAAGAAATTTGAATTTACTGAAAGTTGTTTGAATGCATAAAGGAAAAATTAATCACAACCCCTATTATAGTTTCACCTAACTGGGAGAAACCATTTGAAGTGATTATGCTATTGGAGCTGTCCTTAGAGAAAGGTATGAAAAAACTGATGTGTGATGCTAGTGATTATGCTATTGGAGCTGTCCTTGGACAAAGGTATGAAATGGTTTTAAAGTTATATACTACGCTAGTAAAACTCTTAATGATGCACAAATTAATTATACTGTCACTACGCTAGTAAAACTCTTAATGATGCACAAATTAACTATACTGTTACTGAAAAAGAGTTACTAGTCATTGTCGCTAGTAAAACTCTTAATGATGCGCAAATTAACTATACTGTTACTGAAAAAGAGTTACTGGCAATTGTATATGCTTTAAATAAATTTAGAATTAACTATACCTTTACTGAAAAAGAGTTACTAGCAATTGTGTATGCTTTAGATAAATTTAGATCTTATTTAATTATTACTGAAAAAGAGTTACTGACTATTGTGTATGCTTTTGACAAATTTAGATCTTATTTAATTAGACTGAAAAAGAGTTACTGGTCATTGTGTATGCTTTAGACAAATTTAGATCTTATTTAATTGGAACTAAATGTGAAAGAGTTACTAGCAATTGTGTATGCTTTAGATAAATTCAGATCTTATTTAATTGGAGCTAATAAGAGTTACTAGCAATTGTGTATGCTTTAGATAAATTCAGATCTTATTTAATTGGAGCTAAACGTGTTGTGCATACTGATCACTCTGCGATTAAATATCTGATGCAAAAGAAGGATGCTAAACCAAAGTTGATTAGATGGATACTTTTGATACAAGAATTTGATCTTGTGGTTATTGATAGAAAGGGAACTGATAATCAAATTGCTGATAATTTGTCAAGATTAGAAAACCAAGAATCATCTGACATTGACAACGAAATTACAAACAGTTTCTTTAATGAACAACTTTATGATATTAATGATTGGAAAATACCATGGTATAACAAAGGAAATTCATTCATGATGCAAAATAGTATTTTTGGGTTGAACCTTATTTATATAAATGATGTAAGGATCTGATTATGAGGAGATGTGTACCTTATGAACAAACTGAGCTGATCATTGAAATGTCATGATTCTGAATTTGGAGGACATTTTGGGAGCGATAAAACTGCTTATAAAATTTTAAATGATTCTGAATTTGGAGGACATTTTGGGATTGATAAAACTACTTATAAAATTTTACAAACTGGATTTTATTGGCCTACAATCTTTAGAGATGTTTATAGATACATAAAAACTTGTGATTGATGTCAACGAGTAGGCAATATATCTAGAAAAAATGAAATGCCTCTAAATTTCATGTTAGAAGTCGAGATCTTTGACGTTTCAGGATTAGATTTTATAAGACCATTTATTCCTTCATTTGGAAAATTATATATATTAATTACAGTGGACTACGTTTTTAAGTGGATTGAAGCACAAAATTTAACCTCGTTGTGATGCTAAAAGTGTTTCAAAATTTTTAATGAAAAATATTTTCACTAGATACGAAATGCTTAGAATGATTATCACTAATTTGGGAACTTATATATATTAATTGCAGTAGACTACGTTTCTATGTGGATTGAAGCACAAGCTTTACCTTGGGAACTTATATATATTAATTGCAGTGGACTACGTTTCTAAGTGGATTGAAGAACAAGCTTTACCTCGTTGTGACAAGCTGTAGACTACATTTCTAAGTGGATTGAAGCACAAGCTTTACCTCGTTGTGATGCTAAAAGTGTCCAAGATTTTTAATGAAAAATATTTTCACTAGATACAGAATGCCTAAAATGATTATCACTGACAGAGGATCCCATTTTAGGAATAAATATATTCAGAGATTGGCAGAAAAATTTAATATTATTTATCAAATCTCTACTGCCTGTCATCCTCAAATTAGTGGGAGAGATTAAATAAATACTTGAAAAGACTGTAAACCCTAGTAGAGTAGATTGGTCCACTAGACTGGATACCGCATTATGGGCTTACAGGACTTCTAACAAAAATCCTATTGGAATGACTCCTTACAGACTGATTTTTGGAAAAACTTGTCACTTACCAGTAGAATTGGAGCATAAAGCATATTGGGTGATTAAAGAATTCAATTATAATTTGAAAGATGTTGGTAAGAAGAGATTGTTATAATTAAATGAATTGGAAGAAATAAGAAATGAGTCTTATGATAATGACAAAATTTATAAGGAAAAATTAAAGTTATGGCATGATTGGAAGATTAACCAGAAGAACTTTGAACCAGGACAAGAAGTTTTACCTTACAATACTAGGCTGAAGTTATTTCCTAGGAAATTGAAGTCTCGTTGGTTAGGATCATTTACTGTGACTCAAGTTTATACTTACAGAGCTGTTGAAATTGAAGATCAGAAGATGAGAAATAGATTTAAAGTAAATGGACACAGATTAAAACCATATTATGAGGGTCAAAGACCAAATTTTAAAGAGGTTTTAATGATCAGTCAACCTGAATGACACCTGAATAGGTCGGGCTGACGACGTTAAATCGAGCGCTTTATGGGAGGCAACTCATTNGGAAAAACTTGTCACTTACCAGTAGAATTGGAGCATAAAGCATATTGGGTGATTAAAGAATTCAATTATAATTTGAAAGATGTTGGTAAGAAGAGATTGTTATAATTAAATGAATTGGAAGAAATAAGAAATGAGTCTTATGATAATGACAAAATTTATAAGGAGAAACTAAAGTTATGGCATGATCGGAAGATTAACCAGAAGAACTTTGAACAAGGACAAGAAGTTTTGCTTTACAATACAGTTAATGTTGGGCGATTAAAGAATTCAATTATAATTTGAAAGATGTGGTAAGAAGAGATTGTTATAATTAAATTAATTGGAATAATTAAGAAATGAATCTTATGATAACGACTGAATTTATAAGGAAATTAAATGAATTGGAAGAATTAAGAAATGAATCTTATGATAATGACATAATTTATAAGGAAAAGTTAAAGTTATGGCATGATTGGAAGATTAACCAGAAGAACTTTGAACCAGGACAAGAAGTTTTACCTTACAATACTAGGCTGAAGTTATTTCCTAGGAAATTGAAGTCTCGTTGGTTAGGATCATTTACTGTGACTCAAGTTTATACTTACAGAATGTTGAAATATCAGAAGATGAGAAATAGATTTAAAGTAAATGGACACAGATTAAAACCATATTATGAGGGTCAAAGACCAAATTTTAAAGAGGTTTTAATGATCAGTCAACCTGAATGACACCTGAATAGGTCGGGCTGACGACGTTAAATCGAGCGCTTTATGGGAGGCAACTCATTTTTATCTTTACTTTTATCATGATTATAGTAGTTTTTATTTGAAATTATCGTTAGTATGTGGTAAAATTAAGTTGTACTACTCTTATTTACCCTTGAAATATCTTAAAAATTGGATCTATAGAGAAAAATTGGAATGCATTCGGACTAGAGCAAAAACTGTGAGCCCTCGACGCCACCGACGGTGGGTTTTCCCGAGAGTCCAGGCAAAATTAATACAGAGGCTCGCCGACTGCGCCATCGACCTCGCCGATGGCGAGACCGGAAAAATGGCAGTTACTTGGGTTCAAATAGCGGTTTTTGGGCGGGAATAATCTTTTTAAACTTAAAAGTTTGATTGCTAGTTCATATTTTCCCTCAAAAAATGAAGTGAAACTCTATCAATTTCATTCCTATGGCGTCCAATTCCCCTGATAATCCCAGAATGTGAGTTTTCAATAGGCAAAAGTTTATTAGTGCGGAAGCACAACGAATCTTCAACAAGTTACTGACGAAGAAAAGATTGATCAAGGAACGAGGATTCATAAATCGTGGATTGAATAATCCCACGATAGATATTGAAGAAACGATAGTGCGATGAAGATGGGAAGTGCTGTGCTACACTACCGCCATCGTGGTGGTTCCTATGGTAAAAGAATTCTATGCAAATTTACACAGAATCAACTAGGGAGTTGTTTATGTGCGAAGAAGATGGATCACTTTCACTCCTGCACGGATCAACGAATTATACATTATTAAAAATGTTCATGTCTGCCAATATTCCAATTTCGTCCCAACGAGAAACCAGCTGAATGAAATTTACCAATATTTAACGGACAAAACTAACGACTATGAAACAAGAGAAAACAAGTGTGTTAATTTTTCTGCAACACTCCTAAATCCCGTTTCGAAACATTGGCACTTTTTCATTTCTGTAAAACTGTTACCGACAATGAAGATCGGTAAAATTTCTAAAGAAAGTGTCATTTTGAATTACTGCACCCAAAGAGGACTGTCGATCGACATTGGATCAATAATTGTGAAGTCTATTTTGGGTTTTGATCATTCATGGATCCACTTATGGGCTTGGACACCCCTCCACAATTTTCTCACTTTGCAGTCAGTTTCAAGTGTCCTATGAAAATTGAGAAAAGGTACTACTACCTTGGAAGCCTTTGGACCCAACTGAGAGATTCCCATCTTTTGAAGATGAAAATGACATGGCCATTATAGTAGATCAATCATCTCAAAATTCACTGCCAGTTCAACCCTTAATTCTTGACAAGTCTCTGGTGATCTTGCGCCGAATCAAGAAATTGGAAAAAGGAGGTACAAAATATTATGAATGCGATTAATAATATCTCCGATTTCTTCGATCATCTAGACTGAAAGATGAAGGAACATTTTGATCACTCTGGACATTTAGAAGATAGCTTGATACGACTGATGAGGAGGATGAAGTTAATAGAAGAAGATTCCACTGAAGAGTTTCCATTCCGACCCTTCTACAACCTCTTCATTCATGTGCAATCAATGGGTTATCTCAGAGGAGAATCGAGTACCAAGTTTGAAGATTAATAGATTTATATTACTACCTATCTGTCTATCTATGTATTTTGATTTGAACTTTGTATTTGCTTTGCTTTAGAATTATGCTTTTAGATCTATGTATAGTTGGATTAAGCATAGGATGTTTTGTTTTTAGCGTTTTGAGTGTTGTGGCTTGGATTGCGATGCTGAATTAATGTATTAAGGTTAAGAAAATACCAAACTTAGGTGTGTTATGTAACGTATATTGTACCCCTTGGAATTTATATATAAATGTGATGTTTTGTGTAGTGAAAGTCTATATGTGGTAAGTACATTATTTAGTCACTTAAAATTATATCTATAATGATTAAAAACATGTCGTTAAGGCTTGAAATTGATCAAAATTGCGAAAATCCGGAATTTGGACAAAATCAATAGAGCCCACCGACAGCGCCCTCGATGCCGTCGACGACGGATTTTTTCCTGAGATTCTAATAGAGTGCGCCAACAGCGCCATCGACCCTGCCGACGACGAGCTCACAAAAAAACACCTTTAACCGCAATTTTAACTAGTCAACCACCACTATTCATCATCCCCTTCCTCCTAAAAACGCCATTTTTGAACTAGGGCTTGAAAGATCTTGGATTGGGAGGTGATTTCAAGGCTTTTTGACACCGGATTTGATCATCTCTAGGTAAGAGCTTCACTCCAAACTAAAAATATTTGATTTTCACCATGAATTTTTTTTCACATTGAGGAGATCCAAGAAATTTGAGAATGTGAAGAAAATTTGGGAAGAAATTCATGGATCTTAGTGTTGAACTCTTAGAATTACTAATGGAAGCCATGATTTGCATATTTGAAGTAACTTTTAGAACTTTTTTTATAATTTGATTAGATTGAAATGGCTCCACGTCAAAAGAGATGGGTTAAGTTCGACGAGTCTTGCTTCGTCAATGTGATAGCTCAAACAAAATTTACTTCCATATTTAAAAGAAAGAAGTGCATACAAGGTCGAGTTTTTGAAAGTATGGGAGGAGAAATTGAATGAGTTATTACCGAGCGGAGGTGGGAAAACTTTTGTTACACCACCAATAAAGCTAATGCAAATGTTGTGAAGGAGTTCAACACCAATGTAATTTATTCTGATGAAGGATCGTTCAAGTGCGTGGATTTCTTGTTGAGTTTACTACCGTCCGCATTAACACTTTTTATGAAGTCCCAGACTCTTATAGCTGCCGATATGAATCCTTTAGTACTGAAGGCCCCCTTAATGATGTGATCAACTTTCTCACTGATGGGAAAGGAACATGGAAGATAAAACAGCGAGAACAGGCCCCCTCAATAATGTGATCAACTTTCTCACTGATGGGAAAGGAACATGGAAGATAAAGCAAACACCTTTTACGAAGTCCCAGACTCTTATAGCTGTCATTATGAATCCTTTAGTACGATGGAATCCCCTGAATGATGTGATCAACTTTCTCACTGATGGGAAAGGAACATGGAAGATAAAGCAGCGAGAGCGGGTAAATTTTTCTGCTTCCATGCTAGATTCCACCTCTAAGGCGTAATTAAACAATGAGAACGGGAAAATTTTTCTGCTTCCATGTTGAATGCCACCTCTAAGGCGTGTCTATTTCATTTCCTCTACTCTGTTACCGACCTATCACCATAGTGAGGTAACTAGAGATAGAGTTATTTCATTTCCTCTACTCTGTTACCAACCTATCACCATAGTGAGGTAACTAGAGATAGAGTTATTCTATGGAAGATAAAGCAGCGAGAACGAGTAAATTTTGTTGCTTCCATGTTGAATGCCACCTCTAAGGCGTGACACTATTTCATTTTCTACTCTGTTACTGACCTATCACCATAGTGAGGTAACTAGAGATAGAGCTATTCTGAATTTCTATAATCAGAATAGTAGAACTATAAATGTGGGGAGAATCATTCTTAAGAATATATTGACTACGACAAGGAGTGAGACAAGTGGAGGTCTAGGACATCCTGGACTTATTTATGCAATTTGCAAACTTTCTGAAGTGGAAATTGGAGATGAGGAATGAGTTTACCCTATGAAACCCAAACAATTTGCAAACTTTCTAGAGTGGAAAGTGGAGACGAAGAATGGGTTTATCCTATGAAACCCATTAGTAAGCTAATTTGAAGACTTATGAATCCCATGAGAAATGGAGAACTTGGAGTAGAAGTCAAGAACCTGCTATTAGTAGAGATGTTCCCTATAAGTTATGACATCCACCTTCTAGTTCCCCTACCCTCACTGATTTGATGAATGAGTTGACCTTGCAGCAGAAGAGCATAAAATTGATAAATGAAAGGATTGACGATTTAGAACGTCAACACGATTACGATAATGAGTACCTTCAGAAGCATTCAAATTTTGAGGTAGCTTATTATGAAGCTCAGGACCAACACTACAGAGGTGAGCCTGATGTTACTTTTTCTGAGTGCCCCGATATACTCAGTATCATCCCGATCCACCTGTTGAGCAAGGAAATGAAGATATAGATTAGGATTTTGATATTGAATGAATTGATGTACTTATATTTGTAATTTTATTTCTGTAAGTTTGTTTGTATTAATATTTGGACGTTCATTTTTATTATTAAGTGTACTTGGATGATTTTTAATTTTTGTTATAAAGTTAGTGTTATAGTTAAATGTGCATGTGTCGTTTAATAGATGTTGAGTAGTATTGTGTAATATAATGTGATTTTTATTTCACATTTTAGTTTTAATTGTTTAATATTGTGGTCGTGTTAGGAAATGTTGTGCTTGTTTAATGTTTTAGTTTTATACTTATTTCAAAATTTCATTACCCAAAAATTTCTCTAATGATTTATATGTGTAGAAAGCTCCTAATATTACAGACCAGGTGAAGTAAAAATTTGAGAAGGCCTGTATATGTGTAGAAAGCTCCTAATATTACAGACCAGATGAAGTAAAAATTTGAGAAGGCCTGCAAATATTTTAGAATGATGAAAATGCCTACAATACTGAGGTATGATTTATATTTATAATTTTTTCTTTCCACCTGTATCATTTTATATTTAAAAATTTAAGTTTGGGGGAGGGAAGAAAAAGATTAACTATTAGATGTCCTCTATTTCAATATTTTTAAAAATTATTTATATAATTTTATGTTGTGAATTTAATTCAGGTAACTATATTTTTGTAACTATTTAAATATTATAGTAGATTTAAAGAAATATTTTTGTAATGAAAATTAATTTTGTAACTTAAGATATTTAGTATAAAAGAATAAGATTAAAGTTAACTATTTAAAGTAAAGGAAACTATATTTTGAAGTATTAAGAATCTGGAAATTCATTTGAGAAGAAAGGATTGGGGCTCAATGATGTAAAGACTATGAAATATTTATAAGATAAGAGAATGCTCTGAGTTTCAAATTTAGGGAAAGAAAAGTGAAGTTCAAAATTATTAAGGCTATCCAGATATATTTCAAATTTAGGGAAAGAAAGGTGATGTTCAAAATCATTAAAGGCTATCCAGATATAGTAATCTTGGGATTCAATGATGTGAAAGCTATGAAATATTTATAAGGTAAAGGAATGCTTTGAGTTTCAATCTCAATGATGTAAAAACTATGAATATTTATAAGGTAAAGGAATGCTTTGAGTTTCAAATTTAGTTCATTTGAGAAGAAAAGATTGAGGCTCAATGATGTAAAAGCTATGAAATATTTATAAGATAATGAAATGTTTTGAGTTTCAAATTTAGGAAAAGAAAAGTGAAGTTCAAAATCATTAAAGGCTATCCAGATATAGTAATCCTCACTTGAAAATAGAAAGGTGATAATCATTAAAGGCTATCCAGATATAGTAATCCTCACTTGAAAAAGAAAAAAGAAAGGATTGAAAATAATCCTTGAAAAGAAAAGAAAAATATATAGGATTGAAAGCAATCCAAATAAAAAAGAGAAAAAGAAAAACAAAATTATTGAAGTGAGAAGAAGCTTGAGGATATGCCTAATAAAAATTTGGCTTCACTGGACCTACCTAAAGGGAAAACCTAAATACATTCCTGAACTTATATTTATTGAATAAATCTTTTACTAGTAGAGTTCTCATGAAGTTCCTATCTTTTGAATATTCTAAGTGACTTAATATTGCAACATATAGTCATTCTTGAAATGAATAGAAGATTAGAACTCTTAAACTCGATGACTAGATAATCTTGTTTCTACAGAGTTAATTCAATTACTTAAAATTTTTCTAAAAATCTCACTATGATATTTATTTCAATCAAATTTATAGTATTTCTAAATTAAAACTTTACTACAGTAGATCATAACTTTTATATTGTACTAAATTTACTTGAGGACAAGTAATAGTTAAGTTTGGGGGATTTTGACCAAAGGAAAATATATTGAGATTTTCATACCTATTTTATACTGTTTTTTATGGAATATTACACTTTAAAGAAAGGTATTTTTGATGTTTTGTTGCAGGAATGATGAATTAAGGTCATTAGAGAAAAAAGATGCAAAAAAGAGCGAATTTGGAGCGAAAAGGACCAAAATGTGCAGAATTGAACTAGGGCTCCGACAGCGCCATCAACCCCGTCGACAGCGAGATTTTCCCAAGACTCCAGAATTAATTCATTATGAAGGTCCGCCGACGACTCCCTCGAGGCCGCCGACGGCGAGCTCAGCGGTTATGCCTAATCAGGATTTGGATAAGGCCAAATTTTGAAGGGATGCTTAGGCAACTCTTGGGAAAGCTCATCCACAACTTTAAAAGTCTATTTTGGCCAAAATTTAGAGGAGCCTAAGGAGTCTGGAAGAGGGGGAAGTGCTAGAGAGAGTTCCTGGAGGTTAAAAAGGTTCAATTAGTGTAAGGAATTCTTCGAGAGATTGTAAGAGTGGAGGGAAAGTGAGAGATTTCTTCCTCCTTGCTGTTTCGAAGAGGAATTCTGTGTGCTGTAAAGAAAGGAAGAGATTTAGAGGAACTTCTAGGAGTGTTCTTGGGGAGAAATTAAAGATAAGTTATTTACTTGTTGTAGTTTGTATGACTTTGATTTTATATATGAATTCCGAGTTTTGTTGTGTTTTCCCCATAAGATCTGAGTAGTTTTCTCTGTCTTTCTCCTTGTCTTGAGATTTGTGAAATGGTGATTTGAATTGGTGAAGCCATGAAAATGTTTAAGAAATTATGATGATCTTTTCACTTCGATCTTAATTG
>JXCR01123857.1:0-10476 GCA_002079205.1 Phalaenopsis hybrid cultivar | reverse complement strand
GGAGGAACTGCAGGAATCTTAAAAAGAAGGAGATTGACAGTGCGAATGTGGTAATTGAAGAATCACATGATGCACTATTGCTGACAGTTCATAGTCTTGTTAATGACTGGATACTGGATTCAGGAACTTCGTTCCATACAACTTTCCATCGGGAATTGATACGGAATTCTATTGCAGGTGACTTTGGAAAAGTATATCTGGCAGATGGCGAAGCTCTGAATGTGGTAGGAATGAGAGATATTAATATTGCACTTCCAAATAAAAACAAGTGGACTCTGCAAAAGATCAGACACATTCCTGAACTGAAGAACCTCATTTCTGTTGGGCAGCTTGATGAATGTGGACATTCAGTAGTTTTCTCAGATAGTACCTAGAAGGTTACTAAAGGAGCATTGGTACTGGCTCGGGATAAGAAAACAGGTACACTGTATATGACTACTGGTTTAATTAACAGTGTTGATACTACTGTTGCAAAGAGCATGACAGAGTTGTAGCATTGCAGACTTGGTCACATGAGTCAAAGAGGTATGAAGAAACTTCAGTCCAGAGGCAAGCTACCAGAACTGAAGTCAGTTGATTTCAGCATGTGCGAGAGTTGCATTATGGGGAAGCAGAGGAATGTCAGTTCCTTGAAAGGTGGCAGAACGCCAAAGGCAGGAAAGCTGGATCATGTACACACAGATGTGTGGGGACTTTCTCTAGTGACATCTCTTGGAGGCTCTCGTTACTACATCACATTCATTGATGATCACAGCAGGAAGGTATGGGTTTATTTCTTAAAGTATAAATCTGATGTATTCAGTATGTTCAAGACTTGGAAGACTATGGTTGAGATAGAGACATGCTTAAAGCTGAAATGTCTGAGGTCTGATAATGGTGGTGAGTACATTAATGGTGGGTTCAAGGAGTACTGTGCAGCTCAGAGAATCAGAATGGAGAAGACCACTCCAAGAACACAACAAAATGGTGTTGCAAAGCGCATGAACAGGACCAATAATGAGCGAGCTAGAAGCATGAGATTACACACCGGACTACCACCTACTTTCTGGACAGAAGCGGTCAGTATTGCAGTTTATTTGATCAATAGGAGGTCATATGTTCCATTAAACTGTGAATTACCTAAAGAAGTCTGGGGAATTTTCTCACCTTAAGACTTTTGGTTGTCGTTCTTATATTCTCATTAATCCTGATGCTCGTAATAAGCTTGAGGCTAAGTCAAGGAAGTGTTATTTCATTGGTTATGAAGATGAGACATTTGGATATCGTTCCTGGGTTGATCAGAGTCGGAAGATCATAAGGAGCAGGAACGTGGTTTTCAATGAGAATGTTATGTACAAGGACGAATCTAGTACAATTTCTAAAACAATACTGGAGGAATCTGAGTAGGTAAAGTTTGATGATTTACCAAAAGTCACAGTGCAGGACAGAGATGCAGGTGACGAGGAGAGTGGATCTGGGGCATCCACTCCTATTGTTCCACAGTCAGTTTCAGAGCAGTCTACCCCTACAATTGCAGTTCGCAAGTCAGAAAGGGTCAGACGTTCTCCACAGCGTTATTCTCCGACTTTGAACTACATTCTGCTGACAGATGGTGGAGAACCTCAAAGTTATGAAGAAATCTTGGAAGATGAAAATTCGAGCAAGTGGGAGCTAGCAATGAAGAAGGAGATGATGAATTCTCTGCTTGAAAATCAGACTAGGGAGTAAGCAGATCGCCCAACTAAGAAGAAGACATTACACAACAAGTGGGTGTACCGGGTGAAAACTGAGCATGATAGCAGTAAAAGGTACAAGGTTAAACTTGTTGTAAATGGTTTTCAGCAGAAACACAGTATTGATTATTCCGAGATTTTCTCTCCTGTGGTGAAGCTTACAACCTTTAGAATGGTATTGTCTATAGTGACTACTGAAGATCTCTTCCTTGAGCAGTTAGATGTGAAGACAGTTTTTCTTCATGGGGATTTTGAAGAAGACATCTACATGCACCAACCTGAAGGCTTCGTGGTACAAGGAAAGGAAGAGTCAGTTTGCAGACTGAAAAAGAGCTTGTATGGCCTGAAGCAAGCTCCTAGACAGTGGTACAAGAAATTTGATAATTTCATGCACAGTGCAAAGTACAGCAGATGTCAAACAGATCACTGTTGTTATGTTATGTATTTTGACATTCTTACATCATCATACTGCTGTATGTGGATGATATGCATATTGCAAGTTCTAGTATTGAGGAGATCAATAATCTGAAGGAGCAGATGTCAGAACACTTTGCAACGAAGGATTTGGAAGCTGCAAAGAAAATTCTTGGTATGAGAATTGTCAGAGATAGAGGTATGTTGAGACTCTCTCAGGCTGAGCATGTAAAAAATGTACTTAGCAGGTTTTATGTGGATAAGGTCAAACCAGTTGTCACACCCTTGGGAAGTCACTTGAAACTCAGCAAGAATCAATCACCCAAGTCAGAGGAGGAACGAGATTACATGAGTAAGGTTCCTTTTGCTTCAACTATTGGTTCACTTATGTATGCTATGATTTGCACCAAACCTGATATTGCCCATGCAGTGGGAGTCGCTAGCAGATACATGAGTAATCCTGGAAAGGAACATTGGGAAGCAGTGAAGTGGATCTTGAGGTACCTAAGAGGCTCTACAGAAACTTGCTTGTGTTTCTCAGGAAAGAGTTCAGAGGTACGGGGCTATGTTGATGTTGATCTAGCTGGAGACATTGATACTAGAAAAAGTACTGCAGGTTATATTTACACTATTGGTGGCACTGCAGTATCATGGAGCTCTAATATGCAGAAGACAGTTTCATTGTCTACTACAGAAGCTGAGTACATAGCAATCAGAAGCTGCAAAGGAGATGATATGGCTACAGGGATTCTTGAAAGAATTGTGCAAGAAGGATCAAAAGGGTATTCTTGAAAGAATCAGGGTGCTATATTCCTGCCAGGAATCCAACATTTCAGTCCAGGACAAAGCACATTCAGATCAGGTATCACTTTATACGGTCATTGTTTGATGATGGACAGTTGTTGCTTGAGAAAATTTGTGGAAGTCAGAACCCTGCTGATATGTTGACAAAGAGTGTTACAAATTGAGAAACTGAAGTTGTGCGCAACTTCAGTTGGTATTCTAGCTTGAAGACATGGGTCTTTGAGTTGCAGAGGTGAAGGATTCTTGTTTGAAGAAAAGGGCTACGCCGCCAGTGGAGATTCAGTTCGAGGAAGGAGATGTTGTAGTCTGTGTATCGGTCTCCAAGTGGGAGATGTTTTAGAAGTGAAGCTCGGTACGACCATCCTCTTCCGCTCCTGTGATCGCGAATCGCGATCTCCTGCTCTCGCCTCCTCCATTTCGCGAATCGTCGTCACACCCGAACCGCTCCCGCACAACCGAACCGCTCCCGCACACCCGAACCGTTCCAGCCTCCATTTCGTGAAACGCCACCTCCTTTGTCCCGAAGCTTCCTGTTCACCATAAAAAAAGGCTTCTCGCTCGCGATGCTTCGTTGGTATCCGTCTCTCCAGATTCGCGAAATTCGCTTCTTCCGTTGAATAAGGTTTCGGTTCCTTAGTTTGCGAAACAGAAACAGAAAGGAGATTTCTCCTTTGATTCTTCTTCTTCTTGAGGCTTACAAATGAGAAAGAAGTTCTTACTTGTGTTGAATACAGGAAGGAGTTTTTGCCTGAGGTGAATATAGTAGGAAGAAATTGTTGCTTACGGTGTTTCCTTTCTTTGCACTTGTCTTCTATTGTGACTCTCGAATACAGAGAGAAGAAATAAGAAATTTCTTCTTTGTAATTGTCGACGTGATCAGGCGGTGTATATTTCCTCAATTAGTAAAATCCTCTGCAACTTCGTGGATGTAGGCAATTTGCCGAACCACGTAAATCTGTGTGTTCTTTTGGTGTGAATTTTCTCGTGCTATTTTATTCGCTTCGTCGTCGATCGTTTTAAATTTCATATACACCACAACACCAATAAGGTTTATAATAATGAACATGGTTAATTTGATGCATGAATAATGAATACAACTAATGCACAAGCAATCGTAAGTATAAAAGATTTCTAAAAGAAAAATTGAATATGAATTACCTGAGAAAGTCTGTTTCCCAGAAGTATTACAGAAGCCGCATCTGATGCTGCGTTCTCTTTGGAATCAATTGGCAAAGCAACTCCAACATCAGCAAGTGCTAAAGATGGTGCATCATTTATGCCATCCCCAACCTTAATGAATAAGAGAATAGAGAATAAATGGATAATCTTATATAATTATATTCTAATCGAAGTATGGCCTTCTTTCGAAATTTAATTACATTGCATAAGAAATCGCAGAACTTCAGCATTCAGACAACTATGTGGTAAGAACAAACCAGCCAATAGTGGCGAACAATAGGATTTATTTACCATTGCAACATGTTTTCCTTCAGCTTGCAAGCTTGATATGAAATCATACTTTTGTTGGGGAGTTACAGATGCCCTAAATGATTCAATTCCAACCATCCTTCCCACAGCAGCCACTGCCTCTTCCCTGTCTCCTGATAAGAGGACAGTTTCGATTCCCTTCTCTTGGAGCCTTAACAGTTCAAAGGGAAAAAGAGTGAGAAAAATCACTGGTAATTTAATAAAAATAGCTTTTCTTTTTCAAAAATAAAGATCTTAAGAATATAAACAGAGATAATTCTTTAAAGAAAAAGTGTCAAAATAATCCCGAAATTTTGCACGGTGTCATTCGAGATCCAAAGTCTATAAAACTGTCAATTTAATCCCAGAATCTTTTAATATGGGCTGAAACAGTCCCAACAGAGGACTATTTCAGCCTCAATTTAAAGAGACTCGGGGACTAATTTGACACTTTTATAAACTCTGGGACTAAAACTGTCCCATGTAAATAGTTAGAGGACTATTTTGACACTTAATTCCTTTAAAAAATAAATAGCAAAATGGAGAAGTTCAGAAGGAATATGCTCTTGTTTGTTGAAAAGGTGGCATTCATTGATGTAATGAAACAAACTTAAATTCCAACATTAATTTCTTATGAACATGAGAGATTAAAATGCAGCAAAATTGTGGGTGTGCCTGTTTTGTTGTAGTGTAGTACCTCTTCACAGTTGAACTTGCATCAGGGCGAAGGGAATCAGATATTGCTATTGCACCAATTATGCCCTCTCCTTCACGGCCCACATAAACTACTGAACTTGGCTGATTCAATGATGGTATTCTATTTGATGAAATGCAACCTAAACGCTTTTCGAGATCAATCAGGTCATGAGTAGCTACTTTACTCTGAAAACGTTCATGAACCCAATCCATTTTCCCAACAGCAACTAAAGATCCATCAAGCTCTGCCATAGATCCAAAACCAGGTTCAGTTAACTGGGCGCTAGTGCTGGGGACTTCTACCTTCAAAACTTCAGCTTTGTATAAAATGGCAGTTGCAATTGGATGACAAGCAGTTTTCTCCACAGCAGCAGCTAGGCGAAGAATTTCAGTTTCGTTGTAGAGCAAAGAAGCAATTGCTGTAATTGCAGGCTTTCCTTCTGTGAGTGTCCCAGTCTAGAAGGCGAAAATATGGTGACTTATGTTAAACAAAACTTAGAAAAGAAAATAAAAAGATAAATTAAACTCATGCGTCATAAGGTACAGTAAAACCTTTGCACTAAAATTTAAGGCAACTCTGAACTAACATACTTTATCGAATGCCACAATATTAACGCCTGCTAAACATTCCAAAACATCTCCTCCTCTGATAAGAAGTCCCCGTTTTGCCCCTGAAAAAAATATTAATTTGGACACAAACAATGAAGATCAAGTCAATAGGAGTAAATGACGGAAAATTTCACCCAAGAAGACGTGCTATAATTCAGTGAAGATGGAACAAAAGATTGAAGCATGCAAAATAACACGACAAAATGTAACCGTTTTGTTTATGGGGAGGGGAAGCAAAGAATCACGGAAGTGAAAGGGGAGGAGTCGAGCCAAATGAAATGGAAGGTAGAGAAGAAATGAGAATATCGAGAAGACAGAGAGGAAGAGGGAACGAAGAGTGGAGATGAGGCGATGAATCGGAAACCGAAGGTTACTTCGGCCTTTTATAAAAGAGTAGTGAGGGATTGCAGAGGGAGACCAACTTACCAGGGAGCCGAAGTCGAACTCTGGAGTAGAGGATCGCGCTACCGTTGAACCAAGTCGAAGAGGAAGGCGAAGGATCTTTGATCGTTCCCCAGCGGAAGTTCGAAGAAGAAAAGTTGTGCGGAAGGTAAAACCGAAGCATTCAAACTCGAAAAATTTTGTATCCAGACTCGGGATTGCCACACCCCATATCTTCTTAAAAATCACCCTAACCAGGGCATTACATTGGGGCCTACTGTTAGGTATGGTTCATTTACCAAGAATTTGGAGTCTCTTGGATTTAGAGAAGTGTGTCTCCTCAAATGAAGAGATGTGTCTCTTGATGTGAAGAGGCGTCTCCTGAATTAGTGGTTTGGGGGGGAGCGAGATGGTGTTTGTAAATTTATTTGTGGGTTTTATCTATAAAAAGATCTATAAACCTATGAGTACGTAACTCCTCTGTAATAGTGAAATTCGCTGCTAGCTCCCGAGGATGTAGGCATCTTGCCGAACCTCGTAAATCTCTGTGTACTTCTGGTTTTATGTCAATTTTGTATTTTCTTCGCCCTAAATTTCACAACAATTGGTAGAGAAGAAAACTTTGGCGGCGTAGGAAGTAAGAAGAACGATTTAGGAATTTGGCAAAAGCAGTTTGGATAAAGTACTGCGGCAATTCGACGAGTTCTGCTTCGGAAGTTAGAGGCGAAGTCCCTGATTCGTGCGACAAGCAGAGGCGGCTTTCGTGCTTCTGGTTCGCAGAAAAAATTGCGACGGGTGGTAGTTTGGGTTTAGAGCAGGAACAGAGACGAGTAAATCGCAGTATTCGCAAATTCAGCAACGAGTTTGGTTCGGCCAAGGCGAGCTGCATAAGGAATTTTGGATCGAGGCTTCAGAAGAAGAGGCAGTAAAGACTTTGTCAGTTTCACAGAGAAAAGGAGTTCGGTGGCGTTCGATCAGCGGAGTTCGAAGTTTGCCACAAGAGGAATTGCGACATGTGGTCTTGCGACGGGTGGAGTTTGGCAGGGTGCAGGCGAAGCGAGCAGGCGCGATTATTCCCGAACAGTGGTTTCACAAAGGTATTTCGCGAAGGATTTCGCTCGCGGGACAACAGTTTAGCCGAGGTGTTGGCGTGAACAGGAAAGTTGTTTCGTGTGAAAAAATTTGATTCACGAATCACAGGAAAATGCGGGAAAATTGTTGCAATTAACAGAGAAAATTTCAGATTTATTTGAATTTATTTGTGGTGTGTTTTGTTTTAATATGAGGCAAAAAAATTCAGTACAAGATTAATTTCAAATAGCAGTGTCTGGTACAAAATTTGAGATAATAAAGTTCGATGAAACATGAAACTTCGGATTGTGGCAAACAAGAGTAAAAGATTTGTTGACACAATAAGGAATTTTGAAAGCATTGCAAGCTATGAAACCTGATGATAATATCTATAAACTGTTGATGAGTACAGTTGTAGGTGAAGTTCACTCTGTCGGATTATATGATGAAAATGCAGCAGGTTTTTTGACTAACCCAGGTATTTTCAACAAGCTCTTGCGTTAACTTGAACTTGTTGAATGTTTGCAGCTGCTAGTTGGCATGATTGTCCAACCCACTTTGGTGTAAAAAAACTCTATGATGTTTTTCTTCTATGGGGCTAAATATTCGCAAGGTGAAGATTTTTTCTCATGAGGGACTGGATATTCACAATGTGGAGATTTTCTCCTAAAGGGTTGGATATTCGCAAGTTAGAGATTTTCTCCTAAAGGGTTGTATATTCGTCAAGGTGGAGCATTGTTAGGTATGACTCCTTTACCAAGAATTTGTAGTCTCTTGGATTTGGAGAGGTGTGTCTCCTTGAATGAAGAGATGTGTCTCTTGGTGTGAAGATGTGTCTCTTGGATTGGTAAGTTGGGATTAGCTAGAGCGTATTTATAAATTTATCTATGGGTTTTATCTATAAATAGATGTGTAACCTTATAGGTATGTAACTCCTCTGAAATAGTGAAATTCGTTGTTCACTCCCGAGGATGTAGACATATTGCCGAACCTCGTAAATCTCTGCGTTCTTCTGGTTTTATGTCGATTTTTTTTTCTTCGCCTTAAATTTCACAACACTTGCTTGCCACGTGGTTAGTTGTCCGAAGTCCAGATGCAACATTCTCTCTTTGACTGAGCCACTCTCTTGCAGGTGAAGAAACCGCAGGCAGAAGTTCGTAAATAATACCATAATAATATCAAAATTCAGATCATGCGGGTTTCGACAGAGATAAGATTTATTAAATAGATTTACATATTAAAATGTAATAATAAATATTTATTTAACAGAAAGTACACCAAATTATATTAAGAAAATTTAATACTTGATTAAATGGTTTATTAAAATAATAAATTAATTAAATAACATGTTATGTTATGTTTCAAACTTAGATGAAGTGACGTCACGACAATTTCAAGCATAAATTAATTGTCATTAGTCATCAGGGTGAGCAATTTTACTTCTAAATTATGATAATAATGTTGTATTTCTTCTAAATCACCCGCATTAATCAAGATATCTTGTTACTGCAATTAGAATATAATTTTCCTAGCTCATTATTCAATTTGATTATCTAGAAATGAATGTGAATGATTTACATAATTATACTTATGTATTACACATGCATGTTATAAAAGAAAGATATTGGATGATATTTAGAATGTAAACAAAATGATTTATAGTACATTTGCATATGAATGTTTGACTATGATGAAACACCATTTGAAGGTACTAGTAGTGGAACACGAATATACCGGTGCACATAAATGGAAAAAGATATTGATATTGAACTACCTTAAATGATACAATTTCTAGATGGTGCTTCCAGTGACGGTTGTATAGATATTAAACGATATTCATATAAACTCTTTGAATAACATGTCAAATATTTACATTGATTTATAAAAAAACTCAACTGTCATGCCTATTATTCTATTTCCTTGTATTATTGTATTTTAGACGTATGAGTATTCACTAGCTTTGTTTGGTTCACTGTTATTTTAACTAATTTTACTGGTTTAATTAAAAAATTAAAAGATAATAGACGACAAAATGTTTATAGGCGATAGGAACAACCAATAATGAGATACTTTTAAATTGTGTCGCTTTAATTCGTTTTACAGTGATTCTTTCATTTGTTAAATTGAAGGTTAATGTAGAAGATTTAATTCACATCATCGGACCGTCTATACCCACCTTGATTAATTTAAAGCCCCGAATTGAATCACGACACAAAATAACATATAAATTGCTAGTGTATAAAAATAATTAAAGATACTATCTCATGCACAAAATATAATCTTCTATCTCATGCATCAAAATACAATCTTCGTTGATGGGGGAAAATAATAAAACACTAGAAGTTGGAATGAAGATTTCGAAAATAATATCACAAAATTTTGATGAGAAAGCCACCCGAGCTAGAAGATGAGAAATCAATGGTGTTCCTACTAGTTTTACATTAGCATGTACTTATGCCCTTAGCTATTTGATTTAACATGTATATCCATTCATAAGAACCGTGATAATGCAAAGAAGCAAATAATTGCACCCAATGTAATCGTGTAAAAATATGTGAACATACAAGTTCTTACATCATGTATCATGGCCAAAACCTACCCTCTGCCAATGTTAAATATCTCTCTCTCAAGCACTAATGTTGAGCATTATTGGGTTCGTTTCTTACTCCCTGAACTTGACATCTTCTCACTTAGTGATAACGTTGGTATCACTCATCTCTATGCAAATCATTTCTAACATCGTTGAGATATGAATCTCAAAAGATACCTAAGGGTTTATTTGTAAATGTTATATGATTATATAAGTCAAAACGTTAATGAAATGAGTAAATTTAATTGCAAAAATATTCCAATATGATATCAGAGACTCAGCCCTAAACCTCGCAACCACTTTGGCCAAGTTGCCTGGGATGGGATGGCATCGTGAAGGGTCGCAATAGAGAGATTGCCTGGAACAGGATCGTGTGGGACGGCATTGCGCGGTTGGAAGGATCGCGGGAATGATCGCGACAGAAGCACCACTACAGAAACCGGGAAGGTAACGACGGGATCCCTGCTTAGGAGCTTTACGGTGCAGCGATAAAGTGGCGATTGGAGCTACCCAGCGAGGCCCCACTGGGATCACTGCAACTACCTAATCGCGACACCTACAAGATCGATGAGACAAGAGCGGCTTCATGCGGTTGTTTGCGGCAGAAGAAGGCGCGCGGTCTGAGAAGAAGCAGGAAGGATGACTAGTCTGATCCATCAATGTGATTTACCGTGATAGAGAAGACGAAGTGAAGCCTGGAATTTTGTGTCAGGTTGTGCAGCAAAGTGATCA
>JXCR01123852.1:3609-19420 GCA_002079205.1 Phalaenopsis hybrid cultivar | reverse complement strand
ATATATATATATATATATATATATCCATTATTAATATTAGCATCAAATACACTGCATCATGAGCTGTCCACCACAAATTTGTAGGCATAAGCACTGATTAAAAAATATAATTACTTAATAAATTCAAGAGAAGATGAATATCTGTTGTCAACTAGTTGACTTGGTATTTAAATGTCATGTACTGACACATATAAAGTATTAGCATAATTATTTCAGATGCACCAAAGCTTTATAGTCCTAATGAAAAGCAGGCCAAATAATATGATTGGAGGCATGGAATGCAAAGGATTTGCTGCAAACAAGCGAATCAAGTCAAGCAATTAAAAACTTATGAGTAGGACAAGGTTTGTTTCCTTCAAGAAATATGTTTAACTTTGTGAGGGATTAGATTAACAGGGTAATTAAGCTATTAATGACATTTTTTGTATTTGTACCTGAAAGGATAAGCTATTAATCATAAACTGATGCTAACTGGCAGAAAATGAGGTTTGGTGCTGGGGGAGAAATGCCTGGAACTTTCCTGCATTTTGAATAATATATACGTTAGGTGAGGAATGAATGTATTAATGCAAGAGAAAAAGCAATTAAGTATTACAATTAAGGATAAGGTTAACAGAAAGAGAATTTTATGATTTTTGATGCATGATTAGATTGCGCTCATTCAGGTGATAGGTCAGCTTTATTTAGGAGCTGTTTGTAATCACTTTTGCTTTTTTGTTTATTGTTTTTTTTTAATTTTTAATTTTTTACTTTAAAATAAAATATTTTTGATACATAAAAATAAATATGTTTTTTTTTGGAAATATTTTTAATTTATTCTTATGAATATCCTACCGTAATTCTTTGTAGGATTTTAAAGATAAATGATAATGACAATGTTTTGATAGATCACTTCTTGTGCATTAAAATTATGAATTTGCACAAAAAAAAAAAAAAAGATTATTTGAGTTTATTTTAAATCATCTTAATTTTTTTAATATTAAAACTTATATATTTACAAAATAAGTCTCTGTTGTTGAGAGAGAGATTCTTTCAGGATCAACCAATGAGACTTGATGTGCCATCAACAAATTTTTATTATCTAGCAGGCATCTCAATGCATTTTTTAGCAATAAATATTTAAAGATCATCCAAGTCCGATATTTCATTAAGTTTATAATGAAACTGACCTTATTGGAGTCTTCTCCTACTACCATTCTTTTAACTGTGTATTGGATCTACATAGAATGCTAAGACAATAAATCATCACTTTGGTGTTGTGAATCTCCCGACATGCAATAATCCTTAATCTCATATAACAAAAAAAATATTACTCCAACAAGACTGTATTAAGCTGCAATGGTTAAAATGTAGCCCTCATCATCTTTTAATCTTTTAAGAAAAAAGATTGTGAGAAAAGAAAATTAGGAATATGAAAGAAAAGAAAAAACTACGACTATATTATGTTCTTGACTCATTCATATTTTATAGTCGGATCTTGTATTGGGTCCAATGCATTTCATATCAGCTTATATGTAACCAAGAGTCAAGATTTCTCCAAAGTATTCCAACATATCTAAACCAAACATAAGGGTGTCAACCGACTTGCACCAACTTTCACTGAATCTACAAGAAAACCAAGTAAATTAACACAGATAACATGTTCGACCAATTGTCTATTCAGTGGGCTAACTTTGCGAGTTCTATCAGCTCGTCTGGCAACCGGGTAACATTATGCAAACCACTACACTAAACATGTAACCATAGTATTGTAACCATTTCGACACAACAGCCTCTTGGTTCTGCTCAAACCAATAAATAGAGGTATTTTATAAGAAATTATTCGATATAACTTCTTACTATTCCGCTTTACGGTTCCTATTCTCATTCCTACATGCTCTTATCTAGGTGATGTGTGATCACTCATAATTTAGAATCCCACACATTTAATTCCTCACCTTATTATGTCAAAACATAAAATTTGCATTTGTAATCAATTTCTTATAATAATTATAGGGTTCTCATGCCATGCCATGCCATGTGACAGCCAAAAACAATTTCTAAATATCATCCAAGCTTTGCCTAATTCCAAAGTTGCTTCGAACTCTTACTTATTCTAAATTTAGAAGCATGCCATAAATTTAGGCGCCATTTGGTTCCTTGCTGACCTACCTTACCATTCCATTTCCCTAAACTTAAACCTCCACACCAACTTACCTGATAATTAAGCAATCACTTTTTAAGCTAATTACATTTTCAAATTTAATCAAATCATAATTAATTACCTAAATAAATTGGTTCTAAACCTTTTCTTAATTCAAATTTAATAATTAATATTATAAAAAAAATACATATTTAATTTACAGAAAGGCCAAATGGTTGCATTTGAATGAGTTATATTTTATTTTTAAATTTCCTATTTGGCCAAGAAGACTTCCCATCTAGCCAAAGAGGACGAGGAAGAAAACGAAGAATTCTTAGCATATCTTTTAGGGTGTTAAGTATGAATAATTGGTATGTCCTAATTTTAAACGTGGTTTTATGTGGCAGGCGCAGCATTTTTATACTATTTCGTTTGAAGAAATTCATGTGGAACACCTAATTTTAGATAATTGCATAAAAAATAATTAAATATATAGTTAAATGAACCATGAACACGATAGGTTTAACTGTATTAGAGGGAAGACTGACCTAGGGTCGTGAAGGCTGGTAGGGTCAACCTGAGGTTGATGGAAATGCATGACTTGGGGTCATACTATGGAAATTTTTTGCATAAGTTGTTCGGACTCAGAGCTGCGTTTGGACAATGGCGGCGATTCTCAGATCGATGCAAAGAGACAAAAGAAAAAAAAAAGCGCTACGATCATGTGTATTGCGACTATTATTCGGACGCAGCACCGTCCAAACAAGGCACACAAAAATCGCTCAATGCCATGGTCGATTCGATAATTAAGGATAACTGACAGTATCGTGATAGTAATATATCGTTTAGAATCCACCCAATTCATATAAAAAAAAAATTGAGGATATATTTTAAATTTCCTAAAGAAAATTAGATAACTCGTTTGTAAAATAACACATCTTTCTAGAAATGCAAACCGATACTTATAATCCTACATTGCTAAGAGAGAACACCCAACAATCTTACATAATTACAAAACAATTCCATACAACATAACAGATGGGTGCTCCTCCTCTTTGACATTTGCATTAATTTAACAAAAAAATTCTTATAATAAAACAATTGAAAGTAAAATAAATAAATAAATAAAAACTCCTACTTCATTTTTTTTTTCCTAGTGGCATTTCCGTCATTTCACATCATCGAGCCGTGCTGATCGGACGAAAAATCACTGGCGCACCATACTGCGGATACAACATCATCAGAACCGTTGGCGCATGCACGTATTTGGGCGATATACGAATCTCAAAGCGGCAAAGCAAGGCGGCGAGCGCTAGCTTGGCCTCAAGCACGGCGAGGCCCCGGCCGACGCACATGCGCTGACCTAGACCAAAAGGCATGAATGCATTCGGGTGTCGGGCCGCCCGGCTCGCTCCCTCGGCAAACCGGTTCGGGTTAAAACGGGCCGCATCCGGGCCCCACAGCCCGGCATCGTGGTGAATGGCTATGATCGGTACCAATATCTCAGTGCCTCGCGGGACAACGTACCTTCCTAGCTCCACGTCAGCCTTCGCTCTCCTGATGGTGGCCACCGCCGGCGGGTACAGCCTCAGCGTCTCGTTCACAATCATTCCCAGCTGAAATTCCAACACGTCAGAAGCTCTTTTTCGTAATTCGTTAACAATTATATATATATATTGGGGAAATTAATAATTAATTATTGATTAATAATTATTTACCGTCTTTAGTTTTGGGAGGTCGTCTTTGGAGGGCACATCACGTGAGCCGCAGACTTTGAGGAGCTCATCACGTGCCAGGTCCTGCCATTCCGGATGCATGGCTAAAAGAACGGTGGTCCAAGTCAGCAGATTTGTAGTGGTCTGCTTACCCGCGAAGAAGAAGGTCTTGCATTCCTCCACGATATCGTTAATAGTGATGTCCGCCGCCGCCGCAGCTGTCATTTGACCGAGCAAATCCTTCGCCTCGCCGGCGGCCGCCGGCGCAGCCGCCGCCTCCTGCTTTCTCTCCTCTCGCCGACAACCAACCAAACTCAATAGATTCTCTCTGATTTCCTTATCCAGCTTCCATCTTCTCCTGTTCTTCTCAGTTGGCAAATATCTATCCACAGATCAAAATTTCTCATCAGCAACGGTTAATCTGATGACAAAATGTAATTTTTCAAAAACCTTAATTAAAATCAAGTACCTGTATCCAGGAATGAAGACCCTGTTAAAGGCTTCGGCTGCAAAAACCATGAGTTTCGTCTGCAACTTGAGCACAGCTTTGCCTTGATCATAGCTACGGCCAAATGTCGCTCGAGTAATGGCTTCTTCCGTTAGGCTTTGATACCAATCTGCTACATCCAGCTCCACCTCTCCTGAAGATCCCGGCATCGCCGCTGCTTCGGAGAGCTTATCCAGAATGGCAGACATCTTCTCCCCAATTGCCGGCATTAACAGCTGTGGAAAGATTCAATTTTTCAGATGGAGGAGAATGAAAATAGACAAAAAGTAATGATCTTTTAATTCATGTTGTTTGAATGGTTTAATTACTTGTAAGTTTTCCATATGGAAGACTGGAGAAATAAGCTTCCGGTGAAGAGCCCATTTGGCACCGCGGAGATTAACAAGTCCTTCACCTTCAAGCTGTCGGATGAGAGGGTGGGCTTCATAACGGTCAAAATCCGCCGCTCGGGAGACGAAGATTTCTCTAATAAGGTCGGGATCGGCGACGGTGAGCCGTGGGGTTGGACCGAACCATAACAGAAAGGTTGATCCTGTAATGCACGTTAATTAACTCGCTAGATTCCTTCATCAAAGATGCAAAACAGGGAGTTTGATGTAAAATAACAAGTTTTCTAACCATAAGCTTTCTTCCAGTGGTGATAGAAGGAGAGAGCGCGAGGAAGGATGTTGTGAGAGAAGGGAGGTCTCATGGGTTTGGAGGAGGCTGCAAGCATCATGGAAACCATCTCGCCGAGGTTGCCGAAGAGAAAGCGATAAGGAGGGCCACGAAGGCCTTGGTTCCAGAAAAACTGCTCTGTTTTCTTAGGTTTGAGCCAGAGAAAACGAAAAGCCATGATGGTAAGGTGAAGGAGGATGTAGAGGAAGAAGAAGAGTAAGCAAAATGTTAGCTTTGGAGGGTAGAGGTGGAGGAAGCTTGAAGAGAATGTCCATGCTAAGACCTTCATCATTTCTTTCGGCTCTCTTTTCTTGAGTTAATTAATTGGCCTGTATCTCTCTTTAACGGGGAGGAAAGGTGTGTTGCGAGTATTTATAAAACAGGAGGATTGATAATGGGAATAAGAGAATACGCTGACTTGGTTGTTTATTTATTAGCTGAGGCCAAATTCTCCTTGTGACTGACGAGGCTTTTTTATTGCTTGGTCTTTAATATGTTGTTGTTGTTTTCTTGAAGGAAATGCTCTCTTCGTTACATCAGCTCAACGATTTTTCTCGCTTCAATATGTATACAAAAGCAAGGACATTGTGAGTTATTTATGATTTTCCCATCAAATATGATTGTGTACTATTATGTGTCAAATAATTCCTGACTTTGAGTTACAGTAACTCTTAGTGTTATGTAAAAATCTAACTCATGCATAGATAAAAGAAAAGGGATAGGGATGATACCCGAAACTTTTATGTGAAAAAATCAAGAGGGAAAAAAGAGAGAGAGGAATGATCTAGTTGAAATTGTTGTACTATTCATGTTATATTACATGTTCTGCATGCTCTTAAACAGGAAAAAAATAGTATTACAAAAGTGCTAGGATTTAACTTAATTTTCACTAGAGGAATAATGGTAAATATTGGAGAAGTGATATCGTTTGCAATGATTGAAGACCGATGATAGGGTTTGTGACAATCAAGATTCGTCGGCATCGATGGCGGTGGAAATTCGACACTAGTGATCCAGCAACAGTAATAGTTATAGTCAGATAATACTGAGATCAGACAACAGAGGTTTAATTGTGGCAATGGCGTCGGTAGGGCATCCGTGATTTGATGACAACTGTGACAGCGACCAAGAAATAGTGATGGTAATTGTGGCGTGAGCCAGTCACGTGATTGTGGTTCGCTAGCATATAGGTGATGGTGGTTCAACATAATAAGGATTAGGCGATAATAACCAGACAAAGGGGGTAGTGGTTAATTTAATGACCACAACGCCAACTGCAGCGTCAACTAAGCAATTCTAGTCTAGTGACAACTGAGGTGGTATGACAATGTTAGCTAGAAAATGATAGTCTAACAACGATAGTGGCTAAGAGATGATGTTTTGGTAATGGCAACAGTGACAACAACATCGCATTTTATTAGGCAATGATGGTTCAAACAATTTCAGTGGTGGCCTAACTTCATCAATTACGTGAAAGTGGTTTGATGGTGGGAGTGGCTAGGCGGTTGTGACAACATCCACTGCAGGAGAAACTCATATTAGCGTCTGATATTTGTGTTAGTTTTTTCTAACGTAATATTTAACGTCTAATTTGTGTTAAATTTTGTATCTACTATGTGCCTAAAAATTTGATGGACAAAGTATTTTAAAAATGGCAAAAATTATTTTGGCATTGCCATGAATTTTGCGTCGGTCCAAAAAATCGACGCAAACATTTACTAATCAGCGTTGAATTATTTCTGACACGAATTAGATGAAAATATGATGCAAATGACCTAATAAACTCACCCCGCTCGCCTACATTTCATTTCTCCTCTCCCCCATCCCGCGCACGTCTCTCTGGTCCCTCTTCTGCCTGAAACCTTTTCGAGCTTACCCTCTCCCCTTTGCCTCTCCACTTCCATTCTCCTTTTCCATTTCACTCAAATTCGCCTCCTTTTAGAACAAAGCTTCACGATACAATCGCGATTCGAGCTAGTTGCGAAGGAAACAATGTTCGGCGCTTCGAGCTCATAGAGACGATCAAAATCTCTCTAATCAGAAAGTGTTGAAGAAAGCAAGTCTATTCACGCCACTATTTTCATTTATTTGTGGTATGCATGTAAATATTGAAGTTTAGGTGTTAGGTTTGTATATACAAAAGAATTGAATGATATTTATGAATAAATGCATAGGTAGTGTGGCAATGTATAAGTGGAAGTTTTGGTGTTAGGTACGTATATAAACAAGAATTCAGTGGACGNACATCAATTACGTGAAAGTGGTTTGATGGTGGGAGTGGCTAGGCGGTTGTGACAACATCCACTGCAGGAGAAGCTCATATTAGCGTCTGATATTTGTGTTAGTTTTTTCTGACGTAATACTTAACGTCTAATTTGTGTTAGATTTTGTATCTACTATGTGCCTAAAAATTCGATGGACAAAGTATTCTAAAAATGGCAAAAATTATTTTGGCATTGCCATGAATTTTGCGTCGAATTAACGTCCAAAAAATCGACGCAAACATTTACTAATCAGCGTTGAATTATTTCTGACACAAATTAGATGAAAATCTGATGCAAATGACCTAATAAGNGCCAGAGAAAACGAAAAGCCATGATGGTAAGGTGAAGGAGGATGTAGAGGAAGAAGAAGAGTAAGCAAAATGCTAGCTTTGGAGGGTAGAGGTGGAGGAAGCTTGAAGAGAATGTCCAAGCTAAGACCTTCATCATTTCTTTCGGCTCTCTTTTCTTTAGTTAATTAATTGGCCTGTATCTCTCTTTAACAGGGAGGAAAGGTGTGTTGTGAGTATTTATAAAACAGGAGGATTGATAATGGGAATAAGAGAATACGCTGACTTGGTTGTTTATTTATTAGCTGAGGCCAAATTCTCCTTGTGACTGACGAGGCTTTTTTATTGCTTGGTCTTTAATATGTTGTTGTTGTTTTCTTGAAGGAAATGCTCTCTTCGTTACATCAGCTCAACGATTTTTCTCGCTTCAATATGTATATAAAAGCAAGGACATCGTGAGTTATTTATGATTTTCCCATCAAATATGATTCTGTACAATTATGTGTCAAATAATTCCTTACTTTGAGTTACAGTAACTCTTAGTATTATGCAAAAATCTAACACATACATAGATAAAAGAAAAGGGATAGGGATGATGCCAGAAACTTTTACGTGAAAAAATCAAGAGGGAAAAAAAAAAGAGGAATGGTCGAGTTGAAATTGTTGTACTATTCATGTTATATTACATGTTTTGCATGCTCTTAAACAGAAAAAACTAGTATTACAAAAGTGCGAGGATTTAACTTAACTTTTACTAGAGGAATAATGGTAAATATTGGAGAAGTGATAGTAACCCATTTGCAATGATGAAAGACCGATGATAGGGTTTGTGACAGAGATCAAGATTCGTCGGCATTGATGGCGGTGGCAATTAGACAATAGTGATCCAACAACAGTAAAAGTTATAGTCAGGTAATAGTGAGATCAGACAACAGAGGTTTAATTGTGGCAATGGCGTCGGTAGGGCATCCGTGATTTGATGACAACTGTGACAGCGACCAAGCAATAGTGATGGTGATTGTGGCGTGTGCCAGTCACGTGATTGTGGTTCGATAGCAGATTGGTGATGGTGGTTCAAGATAATAAGGATCAGGCGATAATGACCAGACAAAGGGGGCAGTGGTTAATTTAATGGCAACAACGACAACTGTAGCGTCAACTAAGCAGTACTAGTCTAGTGACAACTGAGGTGGTATGACAACGTTAGCTAGCAAATGATAGTCTAACAATGATAGTGGCTAAGATATGATGTTTTGGTAATGCCAACAGTGACAACAACCTCACATTTTCTTAGGCAATGATGGTTCAAACAATTTCAGTGGTGGCCTGACATCATCAATTACGTGAAAGTGGTTTGATGGTGGGATTGGCTAGGCGGTTGTGACAACATCCACTGCACGAGAAGCTCATATTAGCGTATGATATTTGTGTTAGTTTTTTCTGACGCAATACTTAACATCTAATTTACGACCATTACGTGACAAATAATAAATTTTAATATTTGTGTTAGATTTTGCATCTATTGTGTGCCTAAAAATTTGATGGACAAAGTATTTTAAAAATGACAAAAAATATTTTGTCATTGCCATGGATTTTGCGTCGAATTAGCGTCCAAAAAATCAGCGCAAACATTTACTAATCAGCGTCAAATTATTTCGGACACAAACTAGATGAAAATCTGATGCAAAATGACCTAATAAACTCACCCCACTCGTCTACATTTCATTTCTCCTCTCACCCATCCCGCGCACGTCTCTCTGGTTTGCTCTTCTGCCTGAAACCCTTTTGAGCTTCCCATCTCCCCTTTGCCTCTCCACTTCCATTCTCCTTTTCTATTTCACTCAAATTCGTCTCCTTTTTAGAACAAAGCTTCACGATACAATCACAATTAGAGCTAGTTGCGAAGGTAACAATGTTTAGCGCTTCGAGCTCGTAGAGACGATCAAAATCCCTCTAATCAGAAAGTGTTGAAGAAAGCAATTCTATTCGCGCCACTATTTTCATTTATTTTTGGTATGCATGTAAATATTGAAGTTTATGTGTTAGGTTTGTATATACATAAGAATTGAATGATATTTATGAATAAAATGCATAGGTAATGTGGCAATGTATAAATGGAAGTTTTGGTGTTAGGTATGTATATAAGGGTTCTATGGTATGCATGTAAATATTGAAGTTGAGGTGTAAGGTTTGTATATAAATAATGATTGAGTGATATGTATTAATTAAATGCATAGCTAATGCGGTATGTATGTATAAATTGAAGTTTTGGGGTTAGGAATGCATATACATAAGAGTCACTGGTATGTATGTAAAAATTAAAGTTCAGGTGTTAGGTGTGTAGTACATAAGAATTTCAGTGATACGTATGAAATTCATATATAGGTAATGTGGTATGTTTGTAAAAATTGAAGTTTTGATGCTAGGTATGTATATACAAAAGAGTTCAGTGGTATTTACATAAAAAATGATGGTGACATATGGATATTGTTATTAGTAGAATTAGAGTTAGTTGGTTGAAGGGGAGGAATGCATGTATCGATCTGGACTATTGTTCAAAGTGCTGATGATATTGATGGGGATGCTATTAGTAGAATTCAAGTTGGTTGGTTGAGCTGGAAGAGTGCATTAAGTCTTGTTCATAGTGATGGTGATATAGATGGGAATGTTATTAGTAGAATTCACGTTGGTTGGTTGAAATAGAGGAATGCATCGGGTCTATTTTTAAAAAATAAGCCACTTCAAAGAAGTGTCTTATATATGGTTGACAAAGTAGTGTCAACTTCACTAGATAAAACGAGCTACTTAAAAGAGGTTTCTGGGGTCATTTTCTTCCATTAGAATTAGCTCCCACAAACCACTAAACATAATCATCTACTATACGTATTGATAAGTAAGGACAAATTAAAGTTTATTTTCGTAGTAGTTGCAATGATATGTAAAACAACATCTAAGCTGCAGATTGATAGTTGTATTTTGAGAGCTTGGATGCATAACATATTACATTTGAAGAAATAATTCATGATGCTCAAAGAGCTTAATTTGTTGGGAGTGTTCAACACGAACCTAAAACACCGAACAATGAATCACAACAGTTTTATGACATACTGAGTGATGAATAACAACTTTAGGGAATGGTTGCACTACACATATAGAGTTATTAGTGACGCTAAGCACATATAGAGTTATCAGTGGCACTAAGAAGCATTCAATCAGGTAGCAACTTTATTGAAAGAGACTAACTCTGGAGAGAATTTACTGTCAGATGACTTGTGTAGAACAAAAAAATTGGTTTCAAAGTTAGGGTCACAATGTGCGAAGATCTATTGCTGTATTAAGAGTGCATGATATATTACAAGGCTGATGCAGTCAAGATGAATTGTCGATTTTGTGGTGTGGACAGATTCAAATAAAGAGGGAGAAAAAAAAAACCAAAAAATTACTCCATACAAGCGTCTCTTTTATTTTCCGCTCATACCCCAGCTTCAGAGATTGTTTGCTTCTTTTATTTGTAAGTGCCATGTTAAACTTTTGTTGTGAAATTTTTTGGGTTAACTTTACTATTCTTAGTTATGAAGATTTGTGATAGTATTTTTTCTTCATTAATGATATTGTTTAGAGATTTGATCTGCGATATGGATATGCTTAATGTGGTATGTAATGTGGAATATGCTTTTGTGCAGTTTTCTGAAATCTAAATGGTATTCTATTTTTTTTTCAATGTTGCAAGTTTGCGCCAGATTTGTATTTGTTTTCGGACATAAAATCCGATGTTTTATCGACAATTAGATTTTATCATTCTACAATATTTTCTAACACAAATTAGATGGTAATTCGATGCTAATATTTAATATGAGATATTTACAGATGCAAATTTTGATGCACATTTCGTATAAATAAATTCGACGCAACGACGATGCAAAAACCGATACAAATTATTTGTGTCAGAATTGTTTGACGTAAATTGGCCATAAATAAAATTATTGATTCCCAAACTAACATCAAAAAATCAGACGTAAATCTGACGCAAATTTGATGATAACCCTTAAATATCGTGGGATTTGCATCTAATTCATGTTTGATATGTTCGACGAAAATATGCTTAATTCCTGTAGTGATCAGTGTCATTGGTAGGGTAATGATAGTTGAACAACGATGGTTTATTGTAAAGATGGTGATGATGATTAGATGATAGTCATATGCTAATGATGACGTTATACTGCAAGTGCGAGAATGACTTAGCAAAAGTTATTCAATATAATGGCGGTCGGGAAATGGTGATTCGGTATAGCAGGAGCTGAGAGATGATGATCTGATAATGATGATGATGGTCTGATGATGGTGGCTTGACGGTGGTGGTGCAACCCAATAATGTGGGTTCAATGGTTGTGTTGATGACTCGGCCTTGATTGGGTGACAATAGTCTAATGGCAGCGACATCCCAATGTTAGTGGTCCAACACAATGGCAGTAGCTCGATGTTAGTGAACTAGAGTGGTTGTAGTGGCTCGACATTGATTAGGTGATGGTGGTACAGTGGTTGTGATATCCTGACGGCGATGGTTTGACACAACAATGATGACCCACAAGTTGGAGATCTGACATGGTGGCAGTAACCTAACATCGATCGAATGATTGTGATTCAATAGTGGGGACGACTCATGAAGGTGGCTGGTAGTGGTTTAGTCAGCTCGACGTTGGCGAGGTGATTGCGATCCAACTCTGGTGGCAGACTGAGATGGCGGTCAAATGATGGAGGCGATAGCTCAGAGTTAGTTGGGTGATGGTGGGTTGTGTTGGCTGCAGTCTACGAAGGTGCTCAAACGGTGACATCGATGGCTTGACATCAATTCGGTAGCTTGACGTCTGTTCGGTGGTGGCAATAGCCTAACTTTAGTGGTCCATCATGAATGTGGCGGTTTGATGTCGATCGGCTGACGATGGTACAACATAGTGGTGGCGGCCCGATGTAGGGGATCCGATGTGGCTGTGGAGTCCCAAAATTGAAAGGGTGACGACGACCCTCCAGTTGTGGCTGCCAAAGATGATAGTCTGACAATGGTGGAGCTCGAGAATCCTTAAAAACTCAGAACTTTCTTCAATCTTCTCATGCTAATCCAATCATCCTCCATGAAAAGAGTGGGAGGTTTATTTATATATTTTTAGAGCAGCATTCTCCATAAATACTGCATGAATTCAGACCATTCCATCATCCGACCTAAAGTGTTTCCCATGATCAAATACATTTTTATGATATTTTAATGCTTTAATGATGTCAGAAGTAAACAATCTTAAACTCATTGAAACACTCGATTTTACTATATCTTATCAAATGTGGAGATGACCATTTATCGTCACGACATATAATTTGGGCTCACTTGGGCTCAAACCAGATAATATTCTTATGTTATTTGAGCCGTCTCACAGAGACACTTCATTTGATAGTAAATTTGAGTGTGGGTAAATTCTAATTTGATTTTGGGAGCTTTCAGTCACAATAAACGTTAAGATCCTTTCTTGATCAAGAGACATTTTTAAGGACTTATCACATATATAAAATATATCATATAAATTTTGATGTATTGAACTTGTCAGCGTTATTTTACTGCTAAGCAATAATAATACTTTTGAAAGCTAGATGTTTGTAAGTTAATTAGCTATGTCAACCTAATCCAATATTAATTTAGCTATACCTGATAAGCATTTTTTGGCCTTTCAAATTTCAATAGCTATCTTAAGCCACCACATTGTGATTTTTAGAAGGAAAATTAAATTAAAAAAATAGTAAAAATTCATTAGAACACTGTGTTTTTCTTTGGGGTATTTTAATCGGATCTTATCTTTAAAAAATGGGCATTTGCATACATACAACCCAATTCTTATGTATTTACATATCTAACCCATATATTTATTTATATTTATACCTCCCAAATCTATCATCATTTTAATTTTTTTAGAAAAATTAAATGTATCAGTTTCATGCAAAGGTATTGATACGCCAACAACAAATTTTCATCATCCGACGCGAATTTCGAGGCATGACATGAATCTACAGGTAACATTTTGAGCAAGAAAATTTCAAACTTTAATTAAAAGTCATCCAAAGGTCCGATTTCAGCAAACTTATAGCCAAGCTGACCGACTCGATAAGACTGACTTATGGTATGAAAGTTAGTCAAATCCGAGTCAAATCAAGCCTAGATCTAGGGCCGTCAAAAAAGCTCGTTGTTTGTGAATAGTTCGTGTTCTCTTCGTCAATGAGTTTGTGTTCGATTCTTTCGATAAGTAAATGAGACGAACGTGAACAAACTTTTTTCGTTCAGTTAGTTAAACGAACCAAACACGAACAATGATGCGTTTGTTCGTGTTTGAATCGTTATTGTTCGAAATATAAAATAATTATATATAAATAAATTTATGATATTTAAAAAAATTAAATTTTATAATTTATAATATATAATAAATTAATAATAGTAATATACTAATATAATATATTAGTAATATACTAATATAGATATTATATATTTATATAATATAAGTTATATAATTAATATAATATATTATTTTTATATATTAATATTAGGGATGTCAAACTGGCTCGTCGTTCGTGAACAGCTCATGTTCGGCTCGTTCGTTAAGAAACGAACACGAACAATGACTTCACGAACAATTTCAAACACGACTTATTTCAAACAAACTAAATTTCAAACGAACCAAACACGAACACAAGCTTTGTTCGTTCGTGTTCGGTTCGTTTACACCCCTACCCAGATCAAGTGATTAAATCATTTTTGGAAGATTTTCAGACATATTTGAAAGTTCAAACGAATGTCGAATTCAGCGAGTTTATACTCGAGTCGAGCATCTTGATAAGGCGAATCCAACGAGCCCAAGATTGCTCAATTCCGACATCGTTAAGACACTCAAATATCCATCAAACGTCATCCGATCAAGAGAAGTTCCCTGGACCGTCCGATCAAAATGGTTCATATTCCTTCATTAATTGCACCCAGAACACTATAAATAGAGCCTCACCCCTCATATGAGAGGGGGAGGATTGAGAGAAAACTTGAAAATTTGAGAAGAAGTTCAACTCCAACATCATCTCTATAATCGTCTACCTCCGTTGACCACTATCGACCGTCGGCAACCACCGCGGACCTCTGTCAACCGTCGTCTGCCACCGTCGACCACCGCCCATCACCATTAACCTCTGTCGACCACCACTGACCGCCATCGACTGTCGTCGACCACTACGGACCTCCGTCGACCACCACCAACCGTCATCAACTACTGTCGATCATCGCCGACCTTCGTCGACCACCGCTGACCGAACACGTCAGTCGACATTGTAACTTGGAAAGCTAGTAACCATTTCCCGTCTGTGGGACAAGGGTTCTCTGTAATCATCAACATATGATGAATTTTTGCAACTGGGCCAAACCCCGTGGTTTTTTCTCTTTACTGGTTTTCCACGTAAAAAATTTCTGATGTCATCACAGATTGTTTCCCTTTTTATCTGAGTGTATGCCGAGTCCTCGTCCAACACGAAGACAATAATTCATTACTCTACCGCCGCGAATTTTCCAGCACACATCACGTATAATGGCATTCATGTAAAAAATTAAGTGTAGGTGTTTGATACGTAAATACATAAGAATTGAATGGTATGAATGTAAATATTCACAAAAAAAAAAAANAAAAAAAAAAAAAAAAAAAAAAAAAAAAAAAAAAAAAAAAAAAAAAAAAACAGAAACACTTGGAAAAAGTTACACCAGCTGAAAAAACTAAAAACATAAGGGTGAAACCTACAAATTGAAAGCGACAACATTAAATTTTTTAGGCTCAGACATGCTTTTCCATCCCTTTCCTGCATCAAATTTTCGGGGATTTTTATTTTATTTTATTATTATTATTTATTTATGTGCGGTGTATTTTGCGTTTAGTGGATTTACATCCATCTTTGTTTTCTAATTAATAAATTCTCTTTCGGGGTTTATTAAAAAAAAATTGAGAAATATATCCCTAAGAAATTAATTATATCCCTAAGAAATCAAATCATAAATACTTTGTATCTACATCATAATATATTAATATATAAAAAAATATTTCATATAAATAGATAAATAAAAATACAATCAAACAATATTTGTCAATAATATTTTATCATAATAATTAAATACAAAACATCAAACATGAACATTACTCTGTTATTTTTACATAGCTAACATCTAAACTTTCATATTTACATATATATAT
>JXCR01123850.1:8163-18640 GCA_002079205.1 Phalaenopsis hybrid cultivar | reverse complement strand
TTCTATTCAATATAAATATATATATATATATATATATATATATATATATATATATATATATATATATATATATATATATATATATATATATATGTGTATAAGAGAGAGAATATATATATATATATATATATATATATATATATATATATATATATATATATATATATATATATGTCATCTTTCCTCTGCATGAATAGGCTTATTAATGCACTTTTGAGAAGATAAAAAGTAATATTTCTAATATGATGTGAAAGGTTTGCGTGGTATGGATATAGAAATAATGTTTTAAATGTTTGGTATGTAAATACATAAGAATTAGGTGCTATTTACGTAAATGCATAAATTTATAACTTTTAGATATGTAAAATATATTTAAGGATTAAATTTACTAATAATTTTATCGAAACCATGGTAAAATGTTGTTTAGGATTTAACCATCTCAAAACTTAGTAAATCCAGAGTTACAGGCTTTAGTAAGTTGTAATAACTTAAATCACAAAAGTTGATCTTCCTGTGATTCTTCTGCCATTGGTGGATACCCTCCATGGATTTGTGGCTCCGACAGCTATTCTCTGTTGTGAGTGGGTATTCTGGTGACGCTTTACAATCTTATTCCTCCCCCGCTCTTTCCTACTAATCGGATTTTGTGTGGTAGATCACTTCTTTTTGTTAGATCACTTCTATTGAGTGGTTATTTCAGTTGATGGTTATTCGGTTGAAATGTGTATTCTCTCATCCCTTCTCTCTTTTCTTCTTCGACTCGGTTTGGAGGATGGGGCTAGTCTTTATGTTTTTAGGGTTTCGGGTAGGGCTAGTTTGGGCTCGGGTAGGGTGAGAGGAAGGGTAGGTAAAGGATTAAGGTTAGGGTAGGTTAGTTTGTTCTCGGAAAGGAGTAAAGTGAGGAGATTAGTGTGGGTTTGTGTGGATTTTTCTCGTAGGAGTGAAGTGAGGTGATTAGCTTGTGTAGTGTGTGAATTTTTATGTATGGGTAAGAGAAGGAGATGAGGGCTTTATTTGGGGAAGGAATGTAGAGAGAAGGTGAGGAAATGGAAAGATAAGGGGATGGGACTCGGTTTTGGTGATGAATAGGAAGAAAATGCGAGGAGGGCTCGATTTGGGTGGGGTGTGGAGAGAGAAGGTTAGGCAATGGGAAGGAAAAATAGATAACACTTAGTTTGGGTGAGGAAATGAAGAGAAAAGGTGGGGAAAATAGGAGGAATAAAGGGATAGGACTTGTTTTGGTGAGGGAATAGAGAAAAATTGAAGTGGATGGATCATCCATGATAAGAAAATGAAAAGAAAGGGAAGAAGATGGTCGATACACCAAACTTTCTAGTATACATTGTATAAAATATAAAGAGATAGAAAGAATAAGGATTGTTTGATTTTATGTTTTCTAGGACGTGCCTTTCTTTCTTTGGATGATAGATGCTCTTTGCTTCCTTTGATGATGCACTCATTTTAGTGGAGAAATGAGAGGGAGAGGAGACAAAAGGAAACAAGAGGAGAGTAGAGGGATAGGAGAGGGGATAGAGCCATGTTGTTTTTTTTACCAAGATGGAGTAGGAGGGGGGAGTTAGAGCTTTTAGCCAAGAGAGAGTGTATGAGTATTGAGTATCTCAGTAGAATGAGGGGGTTTAAGGTTTAGATTTTGGGGGAGTGGTTGAAGGAAGAGAAATGGAGAGAATTTTTAAATTATGGATGGAGCGAAATTCAAAATTCAAGACGGTTATGATGGTTAGGATGAAAACAAAAACATACCTCATTTCAAAGAGAAAAATGCAAGGAGTTTGGTGGTTCAATCAGTTCTAAATAAGGTTACCACTAGCTTAAGAAATTCAATTTAAAGTGAGTAAGTAGTTATGGTGGTTATCACCAAAAACTTATAACTTATGCTTATTTAGTAGAGAAAAAAATATAAGAAATTTGGTGTTGTAATTGGTTTTGGACAAAGTGGGCCACATCTTAAGATATTTCAAGACAAAGTGTTGTTTTAACCACAAGAAAGAGAAAATTTGATGGATTTTGAGTTGGAGCTTTTTGTTTGTTTTAATAATTTAAATTAAATATTTTAAGGTCATATTTAGTCTGTTTGAAGTTTGGTTTCAACTTGAATTATTTTGAGTTGATTATTGTAATAATTTTTTTTAATATCAAAATTACTATTTAAATTATCGTCGGCATAACAGAACTTCAAATATAATCAGATTTGAGAATAAAATGATTCATTTGAAAGATTTCAATGATCCAAACGCAACCGCACGATCCATTTTAAAAAATAATGTTCAACCGAAAAATTTTTATATGGGACCAATTTTCATGCATGAAAACCCTAAGTGCAAAAGTTGGCAAAAAATTGTGTATGGTTACCACCAAACTAGTTTGTATGCTGCTCATATGTGATTATGAAGATGATGAAATTTACGGAATGTAATTTTGATCACCGAGTTGGCTTATGGAGAAAATGATAATTTTAGGGAGCATAAAGCACTATTAATGCTTGAAAACTTGAATTGAAAACTTTTAGGTAAAAAAATTATCATACAACCATTAAATTTATTTGCATGGTCTTCATATGTGATAATAAATATCATGCAATGTCTAGAATAAAGTTTTAATCTCTGCGATAATCTGGAGAGAAAATAATACTTTTGGTGTGTATGTTGATTTAGGCTCATTTTTAGGTCAATTATAGGGTTTGGTTGAAGTTGGCTATAATTAGGTCTATTTTGATTTGTTTGATTTCAATTTTTATTTAGTTAGGTTTTAGTTTTGTTGAGTTAGGGTTTAGCTGAAGTTTTTGCTCAAGTAGATCCAATTAGAAATAAGTTGAGGAATAGAGTTGACCAAAAAGTAAAGTCAGTAGAGGGTTATGAATATGTTTTGAAGATAACAGATGAATTCATCTTCTTTATTGATTTCATTATGTTGCATGTAAGTTGAGGAATAGGGTTGGCTAGAAAGTGAGGTCAACTCGAGGTTAAAAAAAATATCCTAATGAAATTAGATAAGTTCATGTTTCTTGTTGTTTTCATTATGTTGGATATGAAGGAAGATATGAAGATCCCAATTATTTTGGCTAAACTTTTCTGATGCCTGGTAGGTCAAACATTGATTTGAAAAAAGTGGAGTTAACTATTAGAGCACAACATGAGGAAGTAAATTTTCAAATTTATGATCTTATGCCACCACCTTCTTATATCCCTAACTATTTTTTAAGATTGAAAATAGAATGGTTGCAAGAAATTTTAAATGAAAAGTCAGGTAAAAAAAAATTGTATTTAAAAAAAAAGAAATAATACCATATCACAAAAGAATTTGTTAGAAAAGTCTCCTGGGCAATTTAAAAATTGGACAATAAATCAAGAATTATTAAACTAGATATTTGATCATGGAGAAAATCTTGAGGCTTAATTTGACCTTTTCTAGTTGAGGACATAAAACCAAATACTATTTGGGATGCAACCCAAGCATTATCTTATAATGTGATTGCATGATTGTTTGCTTTATTATGTTCATGTGTGGTTTGATCAGGCTGAGGAAGTGAAACTAAGAGCTTATCAGAAGGCAAACCAAAGTATATTCTTTAATTTTTGGTGTTACTGTGTATGGCTTTTACATGTTAAAATCCCTAGAGTAGCCTACCTCTCACATAGTATTTAAGCTAGATGTTGAAATTTGGCTTATGAATTGAATCTTGAACCTTTAACTACATATTTATATTTTTGTTGATGTTTACATATTCACAAGTGTTATTAGTTATAGTTAGTAATGTAATTTCCTTTTGTTGTATATTCATCTTCTATCTTACTACGCTCGTCTACATGTTTTGTTGTATTTGCATGTTTAGGGTCAAAAATAAGTTTGGGGAGGATTAAATGTGTTTATATTTCTCTATAGGTTGAAGTAAATGTCTAACTTTAGACTTAATATAAATTACGGTGTAGAGCTAGATAATAGTAGAGGTGAATTTTAATAATAGGTAAAGAACTTAAAATTCAATGATAGGAAATTTTGAAGGGTGTGGATAAGATTTGGAACTCACTATTACATGAGCTCTAACTTTTGTAATACTAATCCTTGTAATTTTCATCAATTATTTTGAGAGCAATGAATATTTATAAAATAAACACCTTAGAGCTATAAATTTAGTCATTACTCACTTAAATTGTTTAATTTTTAGTTAGTATCTATTGGATAATAATTTTTTAAGGAAAGATAAGAAGTAATTAAAATTTTGACTTAAGATAGAATCAATATTCAAATTCATATAAAAAAATTGAATGTGCTTAATCATATATATATATACTCCTTAACAAAAAAGAAAAATCAAAAGAAAAATAAAAAATGATTCATGCTCACAAGGAAAAAAATTAAGAATCAAGGAGGAGAAGCTTGAGGTTAAGCAAAATAAAAACTTTGTACTAATAAATCTTTCTAGTAAGCCAAAGAATTACAAGTTTCACTGATTGAAGATTAAGTTTTTATATTCATCGTGATAATAAAAGAGTTAATATTATTTTACTGCACGACTAACTAAATTTTTGTGATGTATTAATTTCATGAAATTATGACTTCACATAAGTAATTTGAGATGAATTGTGTAGATCTGGTATTAATATGAGTTATATCAGGATGTTAGAGGTTTGCTATAAGAATTCTACCTAAGGGAGGGACTTGATCACTATGATCTAAATATTTGCTAAATTATTAAAAAAAAAGGTGAAATTCTTAATCTAAATCTACTCTAATGTTTATTAAATTCTAATCTTTGATTTTGAAATTACTTATATTTATACTTATTCAAATGTTTTATATGTTATTTCTATGTTACAGATTGTAAAAGGAATGAAGGAGCTAAGAGGAATTTGGTGCCTTAGAGCAGGTGTACCCACGCCAAAAATAGTGTGACTTCTTAACTTAAATTTTTTTATGGTTTAAATTATAGCTCATTTTATTTTAGCTGAAGGATTAATTTGTATTTTAAGTTAAGTTTTAAACTTAATTTTAACTTTAATTATGATTCAACATATTTTTTATGTTTGCACTAACTTAGATTTTATATTAAGTTAACATCTGATTTGCTATTTAGATTTTTTTTTTGCACTGCATAATATTTTTTAAAAATATTTAAATAAAAAGATTAGAATGACAAAAGGTGTTTCAAAATAGTTTAGAACTTTATTAAAATAGCTTGAATCTATAGCCAAATCTAAAAAACTTTTTTACAATAATGAATACAAGAAAGTAGAAAAATATAAATTTGCAATGACCATATTTTTCGATGTGGTCAAATGACGTCTGATTTAGGAGTGCATCTTGATTGTGCTCGAATTGACTATTCTTGCAAGTGATGTTCAACTACCAGTTCTTACATCTCTTCTCCAGTTGTTGCAATAATTATAGTCTCCTGTGAAATTGAACAATCTTCACTTGGTGTAGCAGTTGGCATATAAATTTAGATCCAATCTGGTCCCATATATAAGAATTAAGGCAATCGTGCGAGAGTGACATACTCTAAATTACAAATTAAAGTGTTCATCTCAATATGTATTCCATTGTAGACCATAAGATGTACTCTATCATGTCAAAGGTCTTGTATACATTAAGGGGCAAGGATAAGCATGCTCATGTGGCACATCAATAGTCGGTCTCCACATAATGCTAACATAAGATCTTCTTAGTACATTTATAGTTGATCTTCTTGGAATATAAACTGGTGACCATTGTGTAATCTCAAATATTGATCTTCATGGGCCTTAAAATTCTTCATCCATAAGGACCTGATTGGGAAACATGCTCTATTGGTCGATCGATCACATTGTAATCTATATATTTTAATTAATCTACTATGATAGAAACTCCGTGACTTTGTCATAACCTTGTTGCAAACACTAACATTTTCACCATGCCCCCATAATAATATCTTTGGAATGCCCTTTGATCAAACAAAATGTTCCACCCATATAAGCTTAGAGTTAATTCTATTAAGTTGACTTATTGAATATAAAGTTATTATGAGCTATGCACGCACCATCAGTCTCTCCTCAGAGGAAGCATCTGGTGGTTGAGTGGACAACATTAATGGTAGATTGATGCCTAAGATTTCTACCACTGAAAATAATATGTGATTTCTACACTCACATCTCTTGAAGGTGGGTTTAATGGAACTGAGGCCCAAAGATTGTTTCATAACTAAAAGTAATTTTGGTAGTAATACATCTAATCTCTGTCTAATTTACCTCATCCTTTAATCCTCTGAAATGATTGTAGGCTAAACAAATATGGACTTTACAGAAACAAATTGTCACATTACATGATCTAAATATGTCACTCAACACCCTTTCAACTAATAAGCATTGCACAATTTGTCCAGACCTCCATACTCTTAAGATAAATCTCAGGCAACCACACCATAATAGCATCAAGATATAATGCCTCAATAGCATGCATTCAGATCTCATGATTCCTTATAATGTATGTAAATAGTTTATAAGAAAATATAGAAAATAACTAAAAATAGAATATTCCTGGCTCCGTCTTAGTCCATCAATCTCATCTTTATACATTTGTAGATTTTTTTTAGCACTTTTCATACAATATCCTCATTCCATTTATATATTTTATTGGATATTAACAAGAAATTTTAAGGGGAATATTCAAAAATTATTAACATGTACCTAAATTCCAATGGCTTACAAGATAAATTATTAGGATTAGGAACATGGAGAGTCAGCTTGTCTACATGTAAATTCTTCAAAAACCACACTTGAAGTTGGTGAAAAAATCCTACTATATTACTGTGGGTAGGCTATGTGGATAGATTTAGCTCTCTATTTAAAAGTGCAGGTTCCTAGTGAATATTGAGCAAATAGAGTTAAATTATCATGTAACAAAAAATATTATTAATATGTACGTGACCCAGATATATCTAGATGTTAGAAATATCATAGCATATATAAAATATATGCTCCAATATGTCTACAAAAATGAGATGGGGCAAGCTATCATATATATTGTTAAAAAAGTTCCATCTAAGCCAACAAAGAGGTACAATGGTGTAAGACTAGCGGAGGCCCATAAAAATATTGTCTATGACATCCTCTTATCTAGGTTAATAGTACTACATATATACATTTGGATACTAACTAACAAATTATCAACAATATTTTTGCCAAGTCAACTAGTGCAGCTCAGAGCCAACAACAATAGGACTAATAAGGGCATCACCATCCACCCTTATGCCAAGAATAATATGTACATCATACAACGTGATAGTAATCTCACCTATAAAATAATTAAATTTATTTATTATATGGATGAATATAAATAACAACAATATGTACAGTTTAAAATGTATTCATTTTACAAATATGTAAATGAAAAGTATTAGTCATAGGACACAATCACTTCATCATTTTAGTTATTGCGAGATGGTCCAATATGGTAAACTATATGTTTTAAATATAATTAAGGCTGACAGTCTATAATTCTAGAATAAATCATGGGCATTAGACCATCTACTCACCCGCTCTTCGTATATGAATAGTAATTTCAAGTATCATTGCCTACACACAAATGAAAAAAATTATGATATTGTTAAATTTATATTTCAATTTTATTTATAAAAAGTTATAAGTACATTAACAGGTCGGACTAAGATGCTTTATGAAATCCTACTATTGGGGCTATGCATGGAGGTGTTTTTGCTTGCGAAGGATCCATTACTTCTTACGTAGTGCATAACCTACTATGGAAGTGGATTCATACACATGTGGCCTCAGCCATCCCTATATAATAATGAGAAAAAATCATAAGTTATTTAGAAAATTGTGTTAACTACTAATCCATTGGTAATGCCTACTTGAACTTAGGTTATCAAGGCATGTTGCAATATTATGACCACTATCCTTACAAATACTACTAACTCTTAAGATTGTTATTTTGGTCTTATACTTTATAATTCTAATTCTACTAGTTATTGGTCTACCACAACATCTTCTAAATAGAGGAGGGAGCAACAGTATGATACATTATTGATAAACATATGGTGGCCATACCTCTTTCAAGGTTATCACTTGAAATAACAACTTATAAGTCTATCTGTGAAATTCTATTATAAAATATTTTGAAATGAAAGTTATATGGTCAAAATTTATAATCCCTAGGGCTATCATAGAATGCACACATGGAAAATAACATACTAGTGGCTTCTTACACATGCATGAACATACTTCTTTTACCAAAAAATGGATACTAATGCAATTTAAAATAGATTTGTTGTAGAAATTAGCGAGCTTCATGCTCAAATCTTTGCAAAGTCACTCTCATACAGGGAACAAATATTGAATTAGTTATTTCAATCCACTATGAAACATTACTAGAATGTCTTAAAAATAAAATTACTAAGTTGTAATAAATTAAACGTATTAAGCCTTAGATTGGGAGGCCTCGAGCTCATCTTAGAACCCCATTAAAACAATATGATGTATGCGGTCATTGTGCCAAATTTGTACACCCCATCATGTATTAATGACCATTTTATGATATCCTGCTCTATTAGCCAATCAAACGCCTCTTTTTTAATATTCCTTACTTCAATCATAGGTCTTTTGAACGTATGTTCTTCATCGGTGATCATTGCCTAATACATTTTTCACAAATAGTATCAACATCAATGATGAAGAGACGATGTTATACCTTCTTAAAATTATCTCAGAGATGCCACAAACAATGTTTATGTCTAGCCTAAGGAAAGATTGTCTTACATCCTTAAAGTAAAGCTAGATGTTTATCTTATATTATGCCAAGGTCTTCTAAGGCATAAATTACTCACCTTAACTATGTAGTTAATGTAAAAACAATAATCACGACTTATTATTTTTTGACTCAACAATTGTGATTGCAAGAGGAAAGGGACTGTTATTTTCATCAATACCTATGAAAAATAGTAGAGTTCCTCCATACCTTCCTAGAAGAAAATCCCCATCAATTCTAAGAACAGATTTGTAGAACCTCCAACCATGTATACTTGGATTGATTGCCCAACAAATTTTATGAAAGCGCCTGTTGTTACTAATTTGTATCTTGCAAACAGAGACAGATTTTACTAATCGTATAGATTAAATCAAACAAAATAATGAGCAAGATGACTCCTAATAACTCCAAAAAATAAATTTTATCACCTTTCTTCATGCATCCCTAACTTTAATATATGTAGTATGAACTTCAATTGTAAATTCCATTTATCATCAATTTATCTTGCTTTAATTTTAGCTGTCGTAAAATAGCACCTATATAGTGAAAAATAACTTTTGAGATGCAGTTTGATGGCCATTTGACATAACTAGATGAGAACGGGTATGAGGTGATCCAAATGAAGAAATCTTTCATGTACACTGAGAGATTGCTTTATTGAGTGTGTAGTCGCAATTGACAATGATGTGCTGAGTAATCACTATGCATACATTGTACGATGAGTACTTTTCTCTTATTTTATGTGATTTTTGGATACTCAAACTAATAATAGATTATCCATTTAACACATAATATAACTAATATTTATTAGAAATTATCATCCCATCTATAAGTTCATATGAAATTATATCTTCTTTGAATAAAAATAATTTGATAAACGGAGCATTACAATTATTAATTGCACCCCATTTCTCTGTCATGAAAATTTGGTTTACAAACTCAGTACTCTCTATCATCCAGTTAAGGACATCCACATGCAACATTGCTTGTTGTTGTAATATATCATGACTTGACAACACCATATTAGTATTAATTTCTCATACACCATGATCGTCACCGCCTCCAATCCACTTGTGTTTTCATATATACCAATATCCATAGTTTCATGTACACCTTTATTAAATTATGTACGTGTTTCAGGAGTTGGTTGTCGTATGATAGGCTCTGTATTTCTACTAACATAAGGCTGAAATGAATGTGAAAGGTCAAAGAACTAATGGGCACCATAATCAACAATTGGTTGGTCAAGTCTACTAGAGCATCCTATATCGTACGTGCTTAATCATTATGGAGTGAGACTATTTATTCAATGAATTTATATATTAATTAAAACCTTAATGTTTAATTATAAAAGAAACTACAACTCACATATTTATAATTTTCAAGCTTCAAAATATGTCAACCTTTTCGGTTTTTCTACCGGATTATGTGGGGTTGAAATCAATGTTGATGTCCTCATTGGGTAGTGCCTCAACCTCCACCTAAGCTACTATTGTATGCTTAGTAGCTTCTAATAATAGAGATTCACATGAGTTATCAACAACAATGTGAGTTGCACTAAATTGGCCACTCACTAGTCAATACTATTATTCATATGATTTAATAAAAGTAGTTGCTCATGCCCTAAGAAATAAAAGTTAAAAAATAGCAATGGACAAAGGATATATATATATATATATATATATATATATATATATCTCTCTCTTATACACATATATAT